>CANXYI012062525.1:0-12758 GCA_948208565.1 Hura crepitans
GATTACACTTACAAAATAAGTCGCACGAGATGCTCGATGCTAGATCAAGCCTTTTTCTTACCCCGAGAAGCTCGGGTCGACGCCTCGCCTACGAATTCAAAAGGGTACGAACTTTAATAATTAATATAAAATAATCTATATATCAAAAAAATAATCCGAGCCTAGATCTACCCTTTACGACATTCTAGGAACCCGTAAAAAATTAAAATTTCGAAAAAAGTAATTCCGAGAGAGAGAAAATCACTATTTATCTTAATTTCTTTACGCGATTTATCTTAATTTCTTTACGCCATTTTTCTCGAACCGCTTCACTAAATCGGGTGATTTTGGTATCTATGGAAAGCTCTCAACACGAGCTTTCCGTCAATTATAATTTTTGGTAGTGGGTATTGTTAATTGAGAAAGAAAAGAGAGGAAAAAGGGAGAGGGGGTGTTGTCGGGAGAAGAAAGAAAAAGAGAAGAAGAAAGAAAAAGAAAAGAAAGAAAGAGAGGGAAGTGGGAAAATATATATATATATATATATATTATTTTTATTATTATTATTATTATTATTATTATTATTATTATTATTATTATTTTTAAATACGGGATGTTACAAGCAAACTCAAGGCTAATGGGTTTGGAGGTAGATTGGGAAAATATGTATGAGATACACATGCACTAAGAGTTGGTGACCTAATAATCAGTAGTTTCATAAAGATGCAATTGGCATGAGATGCCTACCATTTTTGTTACGGGTTAGGCTTATTGGGAAAACCCAAGGTTCAACATTAACAAGAAATGGATACTGTCTCACTAGGAAAACCATTGGGTTTTCTCGGATCAATGGTGAGGGCTATTGGTTCGTAATAAAATAGTGGGAGAACATATGTATTTTATTGAAGACCTTATAAAATGCATTCGTGTACATGTTCATACACTAACATGGTCTCAATATTTACATGTCGGTACATCTACATAATGAGTTCATTTAACTTGAATTTAAGCACAATTTATGATGCCAATAAATTGATTGAAATGGCTTCAAAATCTGAGAATAATCCTCAGAAGTCAAAAGATAGTTATGTGTTGGACACGTGTTCCACCTACTTTGATTGATGTTCTTGCTAGGAGTGGGAAGTTTTTTCAAAAGTACATAGGGATATTAATGGCAATATGATTGCCTCTTTGTCTCATAAACTTTAGAAAGAACATGGGCATGTAGATGCTCGTCCTTTATCATCTTACGGAATAAAAAGATATGAGATATCTAAGATGTTATTCCATTTAAAGATAGTAGAGGACATTTCAACCTTATGGGTTAAAAGTGTTAGGCTTTTAATTTTGTGTGTTTTTGTGATATATTGAGAATAAAAGTTAATTTTGTCATTATAAGACATGGTAAACCTGATTAAGACCTTTCTGTTGGGAACATAAATTATAGTCTAAATAGTTAAAAGTCTATAAAAGTGCAAAGAGACTAATCCCAAAAGAGGATATTACAAAGCATGTCAAAAGATCTCAAATGAAGGAGAAGCATGAAGTTGCCTCTACTTCAGGTATTAATATTATTGAGATTAATACTAATACTACTATTGATAATCACATATGGGTATTGGATACCAAATATGGTTCTCATTTCTAGTTTGTCATACAATTAGTCTTATTCTTCTTTATCAAACTAATCAACACATATTAGCACAATTTGTTCTTGCTAAATCATTATATCGCATTATTCTCAGTTTTGTCAATGCATCTCATGTCACTCAATTGGACATAACTTTATCACATGTTATGCCTTCATATATCTCATTATCATAAAGTCAACACATTCTCATATCTTTGTTCACATAGGATATTTATCACATATAATGTCACATAATATCATGTCATAAACCAATTATCTCTTAAAGAGTGTTTATTGTTCATATCAAACATCAATACAACATAATCTCTCAAATTTCTTATCACATAAGATTAATAGGCCTTATTTAAATCACATTTAGCATATAGTTTCTCTTCACATGCATTCAAGTTTGAACTTAAAAATCATGCCTGACATATGCCAAGTTTTCATACATTATATGTCTCAAATATAGTGTAAAGTTGTTGTAGAAATCTTATGGAAAACAGTTTATAAAAACATTGCATTTTATAGAAGAGAAATAAAATACATTATGCTGAAAAGAGGAGGGCATGGCCAGGACCCCTTTATTTTCCTAGAGATCGTACTTTAGGTCTAAAGGGGTCACAGTATGTGACCTATAAATAGTCATGGTCATGAGGCTTATTCATTAGCAAAAGACAATGCGAATTTTCACGAAAAATAGTAACAAAATTCCCAAATTCATTTCAAATCACATCAAATCTCTTCCAATTTAATTCTAACTCAAAATATAAGTATTCTAACACATTTTCTCAAAATTTTTCACAAACAATTGTACATAATTTCATCATTTATAGGCAAAGTACAACAAAAACCTAAAATCTAACAATTATGAAGAAAATCATGGAAGAAAACCCAAATTTGATTATGGACATACTGAATTAAGAAGCACAAATCCACCCAATCACGTTATTTCAAGAATTGCCTTTCTTTTAGCCCTTCTCTTCCTTGCTTCCACTTTTTCCTCTTCTTTTTCCCGCAATCCAAAGTAGAAATTGAATATAAAAACACACATAAACACATTTAGAAGCAGAAACTAAACTAATACATCATGAATTTCTTAGTTTAGAGCATATCGCATTTGCAAATTGATGAAAACAATTCACAAAGAGTTTTCGTAACTTGTTGAAGAAAAGTGGTAGAAGAAATAATGTATGGTTGAGTAGTTTTCTATTAACTGCATTCAAAAGAAGGGCTATTTATACCCTTAGGAACCGATGGCTAAGATTAATCACTTGAATCCAATCCAACGGTCCATATAGGCTTATAACTCATTTTTATTTACAATCCTCTCCAAAAATCATTTTTATGCTATTAAATCATCAGAAGTTCAAAATTCAAATTTTAATTATTTTTACGAAAGTTTTATTGATTTTAAAATTTTAAAATTATTTTCATTATTTTCTCATGCATGCACATACATAGTTATTTTAATATATCTTCTAGGCCATATGTGTTGGGCATTAGAAAATTGGACATTTTCGCTATCAGAGGACCCCATCTACAAATATATCACTTTTTACTTCTGCAAATAGGGGAATATTATTAAAAGCAGAGTCACTTTACACCAAAAGCATAAGTGAAACATAGAGAGCCAAAAATTTCATTTTCACTATAATGTAGGCCTATTTTGAATTAGTTTCTATGAGAGAGAAAGTAAACTGAGTTTTGAAAATTTTCTTTTATACCTCTGGGAGTGAAACAACACGAAGCTTTTATTTTTTCTAGATTATCTTTCTATTTTTCTATTTCATTTCATTTTAACTTTCTACTTTAACCGATTTCACCTTCTATTGCCTTCAATTGTATTTTTTCTCTTTAGGGTTTACAAAAGGAAAGCTTACTGCAAATTATATCTCTCATGTTTTAGGGTTTTAACATTTTTGATTCTTCTTCTTTTTGGTTGTTGAAAGTTAATGAATTTTGATTTTCAATTTTGGAATGGATATTGAAAATTGAAAGAAAAGTTGAAAAGAGACTAAAATTGTTCATGTTTTAAGGTGAGACACTAAAAAGGTCAAATTCAGGTCACGGTCGTTATGTGTGCCATCTCATCTATTTTTAACTGGAAACCAACTACAAGGGTTTTGGGATACATTTTCTGAAGTCCAAGGGGTTTGTGCATACATTTTTTTGATGATGGATGATTTGGGTATATTTCTTAAAGTTTAGGGACCGTTGGTAAAATTTACTCTTTAAATTGGGTTACCTATAAATTGATTTTAAGGGGATCAATAAGAGTTTAACTAATTCTCTTATTCCTAAAAGATTGTATCTAAAATTTTAAAGAGAAAATTTTTGAAATTGATGTTTGTAGATCTTTAGGCTTTATTAGGAGATTCATGGTTAACTGAAAAACGATTGACCGTGAAAATCGGTCTGAAATTGAACTTATTTATACAGTTCGATTTTTACACTATTATTTTTTCAGTTTTGGTCCATCATTAAAAAATCCACTGATTTCAATTAACCGATCGATTTGTGTGTATATATATATATTTTTTAATATTTTTAGTGATGAAAATTTTTTTATCACTAATAGTTTTTAGAGATAAATGTCTAACTTTTTAGCGATAATATTTCTAAGTTTTAGCAAGAGTTTCATCGCCTTTTTTTTTTATTTTATGTGCGTGTATATATATATAAGTTATAATATTTATAACATATGGATATACATACATTGATATATTATAATATATGTTTATATGCGTACTATAAATATTACACATGTGCATATATTTTTTGTAAAAATAAAATTTAATATAAGAAAAATTTTATACAAAAATTTTTTAAATTATATTTTTATTTGAATGTTAGTTAATATAATATTTAGTTTTTAATTTTTATTTAAAAATATTTTAAACAATAAAAATGACGTTTGTAATTTACATATTTTTAACATATATTATTTATTTAATTTTTCAATGGTTAATTGAAAATTATTAGTTAATTGAACCGAAAAAATAGAAATCGAGGTACCAATTAACTGATATTAATAGACTAATTAATCATTAATATTTTTTAAAAACCGTTAATAATTGATCGACTTTTTGTTTTTACTCATAAACGGTTAACTGATTCATAAACATCCCTAAACTTTATTGTAACTTGAAGGTATATTGTCATAAACCCTACAACAAATTAAATGGGGACAATTAATACCTAAAAAATAGTGATTTTATCACATCTCAAAGCTTAAATTATACCCACTATCATTATAATATGAACCTATTTTATTAATGTTAGTTACTTATATTTTGCAAATACTTATTCGTGAAATGCATTTACTCATTTACTGAGCTTTACAAAATTATAAAATTTAATTCATCAGCTAAAATCTGTTTTATTAAACAGATTAATTTTCAATTTATCGTAATTTAGTCATTCACTAAATTTATATTGTGCTACATTAAATATATAAATTAATATTATTTAAACAGTTTAATTTTCAATTTATCGTAATTCAATCATTCCTACCTAAATTTATATTGTGCTACATTAAATATATAAATTAATGTTATTTAAACAGTTTAATTTTCAATTTATCGTAATTTAGTCATTCCTACCTAAATTTATATCTTGCTACATTAAAAATATAAATGAATATTAAATTTGAATTGATATACTTATCACATTAAACCATTAAATCCCGGAAAAAACTATTGAACCCTACTTAAGTAATTAGTTTTTCACATTGCAATTACTTTATAGAAAAAGTGTAATTGAATAAGTTGATAATTGATAGGTTAAATTACGATAAAATTAAAAATGATCAATTGAAAAAATAACTAAATTCTCTGATTGAATTACAAGTGATTTCACATGTGTGCATATATATATATATATATATATATATATATATATATATATTCAAATTAGTACTTTAAATTACACACTTTTATAAAGTGGACCCTATATTTAGACGTGTCCTAATTGATCACTTCTACTTGCTAAAATCGTAAACATCCCTCACACTTCATAATTTTTATATCAGTTTGAAATGGATAACATGGATTTAAAATGTTTGAATTAAAGTGAAAACACACTCTTTAATTATATCAACCATTTTAATGCAATATAAATATTTTTAAATATAAAATATATTTATTATATATGATTTTAATAAATAAAAATATTAAATTAAAATAAATTTAAATATAAAGACCGGCTTTTGTGAAGGTATATATATACATACACAAATACAACTTCGTAACAAGGAAAAAAGAACAACAAAGATCTCTAAATATAATATAACTCATGAAATCCAAATCCAGCTTTATTACCAAATACTAATTGTTTATATATATAAAAATACAAATTCTATTTTTAAATAAGCAACAACATGCCTTTTTTCTTGATTGAATAAACGACCAAAAAAAAAATTCCAATTGCCATATACTCTCATGTTGCCATTTTTACATTTATATTTTGAATTTTTGAAAATCCCCAAACTGAAAAAGAAAAAACTTTTTTGAAAAAACTATTTACTAAATTTAAAACGACGGCGTTCGGGGGTTGAAAATGACAAGCAAGAATTGAAAAGATCCAGAGGGGAAGCATTTTACAAGGAAATGCGACGCAGCAGAAAAGGCAGTCAAACTTGGCGGCAGATACAGAAGAAGGGAAGAAACAAAAAGAAGAAATTAATTGGAAAATCTGAGGGACACTAAGAAGGGATCTGATTTCCAAATAAAAGGAGAAATTTAAAAAAAATATATTTTTTTTAATTAAAATGGAAATCCAGACTAAGCTTGATTTGTCAATGCAGTTCTTAACAATAAAATCTTATTTTTGTCCTTTTCATTACCCCATTGCTTATTTCCCCTTTAAATCCCAGTTAACTATCTCCTCTCCCCGCGGGTTTTCGTCTCGATTTTCTCTCTAGGTGAGCTCTCTTTCTCCTTTGCTTTTTCTATTTTCTATTTTATATGTGTTGATCATATGCTCCCAGTGATGCTTTGTGTTTGTTTTTGAGAAATTTGTCATCTTGCTCGTTTCTCCACCGAACGGCTCTTTGGTATGTTCGGGGATAGGAGTTTTAGAAGAAATGAGATTGTTTTCTGTTTTTTTTTTGTTTTGATATATCAAGACATGGAAGAAATGATGCAGGAAATGCATATTATTCATATTGTTGAAGATGGGTATTCGATAAAACAAAAATTTTCCACATGTATTTTGTAGCGTTGTGGTTCCGCTTATAGGGGATAAAATTCCTTCCGATGATTGTTAAATTGCATGTAGAAGTTGTTGGTTTCTTCAGTTAACGCTTGTGGATTGTTCAAAATCGAAGAAGACAATAATAATCTCATCTTTTGATATTCAGGTTTTGTAATTCTTTGACTGTAACATGGATTCATGGGCATTGCACTGTCTAGAAGAGGAAATGACAAATTCTCAAAGAAGAGGATTGGATCTGGACTTAGATCTTAATTATCCCGTTTGTAGCCCTCTTGATTTATCACTTGGGTTATCCATTTACTCTAATACTCAAGAAGTTCAAGCTCAAGTGGGTGGATTGCCTCACCAACAAACCACAAATGCTATTGGGGTCCTCGATGATGAAGTTACTATAATCAGTCCGCAGGAATTTGCTGAAGTATGCTATGCGGTTATTGTTTTTGTTTTTCCCCAACTTGTGTAACTTTCATATTCTTCTCAATTTATTCTCTCCTATGGTTTTACTTGTTGCTAGGCCACAGAAAATTCTGAAAGAAACCATTCTCGGGGTAAACGTGAATCTTTTGGTGAAACTACAGGAAATCTCAGGGGTTGTGCAGGTGATTTTCTACTTTCCTCTATATGTGTTATTCTATTTTCATATATTTAAATACATAAATGGGGTATCCACAACCAAAGGTCTTTTTGATTCTACAATTCTGGTTTGAAATGATGATTTTTGCTGAGATTTGTATTTTTGTTTTTGCTTATATTCGTTGTGTGCTGATTGTAAGATGAAATTATATTGCTTCCTTGAAATTATATTCAAGTGTTGTAGCTGTCTAACTGAATTTATTCATTGTTTACTCAGGCACTGATCATTATTGCTATTACAATTGAATCAGACCTGTGATGATATTTTAGATATGAGTTTTAGATTGAAAATTTGCACCTTCTTTTGTACCTGTATACTACAATTGTTGTTTTTTTTTTCAAAAGCTTTCTATTATGTAGAGATGTCTCGTTAACAAATTAGCATCCTATATATTTGTCTTGGATTCAGACTGGGTGTAGGTCTGCTATAGTTTATTGCTCACTGCTTAGTAGTTGGTTATTCAGCTGGAGTTTGAATGTGCATGCCATTCAATGTCCACAACAATTTATTCACCAACTACTTCTGTTCCTCAGTAGTTTTGTTGTTATCACTTATATAAACTGCATTTAACAGCTGTGGCTACTGTGTGTGCCAACTGCAAGAGAAGATCACCAGATGACTGCCAGCCTTGCAAACCAGAAACAAGTAACAAGAAAAAGGTCTTTCCAGCAAACTTTTCAGTTATTTTTATGTTCCTTGCTTGATCTTGCTTTTTTTTTTTTTTCCGTTTTCTATGATAATGGAATTGAACCTTTTTTTTATTAGGCTTATCCTGATGCAGTGAAAGTTCAGATTATACCACTAATTTATTGAAACTGCAGTTTTCATTTTTTTTTTTCCCATTAACATTTTTCTCTAATCAGGCTGTTTCCGCCTCTTATTAAAAGATTGTGTTGCAGTCCCAAGTTGAGGATCAGAACACTGGGCAATAAAAGCTTGTTGTACGTTTGAGCTCGTCAAAGGGAGCAAGAACCTTAGGATTCATTAGAGAGAGAACCTAATATCTTAGAATTTCTACTAAACTCTCTGCTTGTTTTATTGTTTAAGATTTAGCCTCTTTAAATAGGGGTTACAAGCCTAATAAAATAGGAATTTCTTTTCTAACTAGGAAACTATGAATTCCTTTCTGATCCGGAAATATTAAAGTAGGAAAATAAATACTAAAAATCCTGCTATAACTAAAACAACTCCCAAATAAAACAAAACCTCATAATTAAATAAAATCTCTTAAATAAGATAACTACTAAAAGTATAATTATTAACTACAGCTGGTCTATTTCCATCTTTGACACAATTACAGCTGTAACAGAGTGTTTATCCCAGACATAACAGGCAGAATTTAAGAAGAAATTAGAGAGAATTACAGAAGAAGAGAAGGAGAGAGAGATTAGAAAGGAAGAAGAAGAATAAGATTGAGGAAGAGGAGGAGAAGAGAAGAATTATAGAGAGAGATGCAGAACAGAGAAAAAAGAGAGAAGATAGTGAGGGGCTGAAATTGATTTATTCTTGTGATATTATATAATCGTCCACTTTATACTACTCTATTATGGCTGTGAACAATAACATCACGAAACTTTAAAAATCTCTTAACCAACTCTTAACTAATTCTATCCCACAAATTTGTTACCCATAGATCCTTACACAGAGATGGAATATCATTGCTTAAACCTTTGACATCTCATCCTAGGTTATCAAAACTCAGTTACATTGTGTGATATGTCTTCCTGTTGCAGTGTACTGCTTGGTTTCTTTTAAATTGTTTAGTTTCGTTGTATCTAGCTTCCATTCAATTTTGCTATTTGGGTTTTGATTAGAATTGTTTGAACCTATTAAATTTGTTCAGTTAATAACTTATACCAATTCTTGATATTATGGAGTGTGTTGGAGATCATTTATGTGAAAAGCTTGGTGTTTTGGATTCCTTATCACCATGGGACCTATTATTAGAATTTCAATATAAAGTTGTTATAAATAGTATAAGTTCCTTGTCTCCAGCTTGGGTCATCATAAATAGTCATAGTAGTTTTTGTAACTTTCAATAAACCTTTTTTTTTTTTTTTAAATTAGCTTTGCTTCACTTTCTTAACTATTGTGATTTTATAATACTGTTGTTGGCAGGCAGAGAATGTTTCTGTAATTCAAGAATCGCCTCACTCTGTCTCTGTGCCTGAGGAACCTATCCTTAGTTGCCCGGTATGCATGGGCCCGTTGATTGAACCAACATCAACAAGGTGTGGCCACATCTTCTGTAAGGAGTGTCTCCAGAAATCACTAAAATCCTTACATAACAAATGCCCAACCTGCAGGCAAAAGGTTGGGAAGCGAGGCATCTTTAGGATTTACCTTCCGACCACCAACTGAACAAATTCTGTAGGGGTGCTAATTCTTTTTGCTAGCTAGCTGGTAAAGCTATCATTGTTGTGTAGGTTGATCTTGCCTTTAATGAATAGGTGACAGTTAGTCTAGGTGACTGGAAAGTCTTGGTTTCCTATTCGGATAGCTTACTGTTGTATGGGCAAGGGATATTCATGGACAAGGGGAAGTTCTTTTGGTTGGAAAATTGAGTAGTAATAACCATGTCCTCGATGCAAGATTTCTTCATTGTTGGAAGTTAAATATAGTGGAGGAAAGGAGGAGAACGAGGGGCAATCTTCTTCTCATCTTGTTCATATATTGAATTATTTTTATGGGTTAAATTGAAAGGAGGGCAATCACTCTGTCTAATGCTCCTGGGGTATGAAATTTCCCACCTAGAGAACTTCCCTTTTATTTTGTGATCCCAAAGCTAAATCGAAGGATAATGATTTATTTTCTTACAATTGTAATATTCCATCACAACATTTCTCCTCCATTTATTTAATTTTTGATTTCCAAATGCACTTAGGGCTTGCTGTCCAACTTGCTCTCCCTGAGAAACCCCTCCTTTCCCTTTGTGGTCATGCTTAAATTTGTACTAGATTCCAACTGATTATAGTGATATGTTGAACAGTGTTTCATTTTTGCAGCAATTTTGCTGCTTTATTTGTACGACATTGCTACAAGTATGTTTTTGTATGTAGAAATTTGTGTGTTTTTGTATGTAGAAATTTGTGAGAGTGCATAAATTAAAATGATTCAGATAAGTATTCAATCAAGTGAAAATAATTAGGGTCTGTTCATAAAAAAAAAAAAAAGTTGAGACATAATTTAAGGAACTAGTTTATCTAAATTACGATTGAACAGTCTCAAAGTGAGATTTACTGCATAAAATAATAGATGCAAGACGATCATCCGTTGCAGTCATGAGCTCTTTAGAAGTGGGTGTAGGGAAGAAGTAGCATAGAATGTGGTGGGACGATTCGGTCGGTTCAATAAAATAAATTTTTATTTTGATTTTTAATATATTAGTTTTGCATGCACGTGATATCTTATATGTTGCACATTTATTTTTTTTATTTTTATATATTATCATATATTAAATATCTTGTGCATCCTATAAAATAAAAATAAATAATTTTTCAAAAATATAATATTAAACAAATAAGATACAAAATTAATAAAGTCGTATATATATTTTTTCTATGTACGAAGCCATGAACTCACTTTTTAGTTTTTATAAATTTACTTATTTAAGAATTTAAACATATCTATACAGTTAATTTTTTTTTTGAAAAAAATATAAAGTCCTACTACAATTGATAATTGATTTCATTTATATGATTATTAATAAATTGAAGGTTATTTTTGTAATAAAATAAATGCGAAAGTTATTTATGTCTAAAAACTTTTCTCACTTCAAATCTATATTTAGATATTAATTTCATCTCAAATAATAATTATAATTACAAAAATGTATTTTTAAGAAATTAGATCCACCAATTAAATTGTCTTTTAGTTCTTATTAGTAATTATACACGTTTTTAATTCTTTCTATAAACTATATACTAAATATTTAGTAATTAAATTTAAAAATTAATAATTTGGCAAATTAAAAATGACTTATTTTTATAAAAAAAAATGTAATTTATATCTTTTTACAATTTGAATTCAAAACTTGAAAAAAATTACTGTAGTTAATTAAGCACGCATTAAACTTCTCATAGAACTCACGGACGAATATTTTGTTAAATAATCAAATAAATATACAAATTTAAATAAAATGTGTAGATGTTCAATTTTGTTAGGGGCCGTTACTTTTGATATAAGTTAAATGATAATTCTTCTAAACTTGAATATGTATTTATTAGCCTTTATGGTTATTAATTCATTTTTCTTTATTATGAATCTTGTTGTTATTGTTATTATAATCATTATTATTCATGTTATTTTATGGGGTTATTATTATTATTATTTAGGTTGTTGAGGCATTTGTTATTCGGGTATCATTACGAGACACAAGTTTAAATCTACAAAATAATAAACAAGTGAATTAGACCACGTGTTCATTTCAATTTAGTATTCCAATATGCAAAAAGAAGTGAAAATAGAAAATGTAATACAAATGAAAAAGTATTAAAGAAAATGAAATAAACATTAGATTCGGCTTGGGCCGAAGCCTTTCTTCATGTTTCAGCCCTAAAACTAGCTATATAAACTAATTAACAATCATTAAAAAATAAAAATAATAAAAAAGATGATTAATAGAATAAAATAAAGTTTTATTGGGCCTGAGGCTCGAGTCTAGTTATTACAAACCAAAAAGAAATAAATTGAACGAATCCAATTAAAGCACATATCTAATAAATGAATAAATAAAATTCAAAAGTTACAAATAATATTGGGCCATGGCTTGAGTCCATTCGATTAGAGATCAGGATAAATCAGGCTAGCCCAATTAAGACCCAAAGCCAATACAACATATAAATAAAAAAGGCATGATAATACTGGCCTTGCGCTCGAGTCCATTTAGTTATGGACCGAGATTGGGTAGTCTAACTTGGGACTAGATCCAATACAAAATAATAATAATAATAATAACTCAAATTTTAAATGTTGCTTATGGAGTGAAATTGGCCAATTGTTTCCTACAGGACCAATAAAAACAAGAAATTGGTTAATTAGTAATTAAAGAAGTAGTTTTGCAGATAAAACACAAGATAAGAAAGTATTTCCAGAAATTGATTAAAAGAAAAGATGCTGGCAAAAAAAAAAAGGATTTTTGCACCATTCTAGCTACTGTGCAAGCATAACACTTTATCCCTTATAAAAGCTAAGTCAACACATCATTAAAACACATAAAAGATGTGACACCCCCTGCCGGACTCCTGAAGAAACTCGACAAGTGATGCACTTCTTGCCAGGTCACTTATCTTGAAATTACTC
>CANXYI012062549.1:0-11224 GCA_948208565.1 Hura crepitans
TCAATAAAGCAAATTAATATAAATAATGTAGGATATATCTCTAAGCATAATCATCAGGAGATAACAAGTATCATAAGAAAGTATTAAAAGAAAATAAGAGATAAAGAGAAACAAAATTTCACATTAATAAAGAGCAAACTATATCGGTAAAGAATTAGTCTTTAAGAGAACCAAAAATAAGATTTAAAAGAATAAATGCTAAAAGTGGAAATCAAAGTAATGTATCATTAAAATTAATAAGGATAAATAGAGAATTGGAACTTCTACTTATAAATGAACCTTTTTTTGTTTTCCCTTAATCTAAGATACGTAAGGAGAAATCAAATACAAAGATCATGAAGTCTATAGGACTCATATCAACAGACGAGACACAAAAATAAGATTTTAATTCCAAGAATGTTAGACTCATAAATTTTGCTAATTTAGGATCGGAATAAAGAAATTCACACTATTTTAATTCAAATCATAGAAATCCCAAAATTCATAAGTTAAATTTGATATATAATCTAAATATAAAATAAAAAGCAAATGCATGCACTTAAAAACACCAAAAACCTCATAATTATAAGGATTGAGGTACCAAAACACAAATCCAAACACATAAATTAATTCTTAGTTGTCATCTACCAACATGCAATACCTAAGAACACATTAAGGCAATTATAAAAGGATTAAAGCAAATAAAAGTTCAAAGAGGTAGCTTAATAGAGTCAATGACTATAGCACTAGATCCCCTTTTATTATCAAAGAATAATATGAAGCTAAAAATTCTTGACCTATAAACTAGGGTATAAAATTGAATATTTAAGTATTATAAAAAAACAAAGAAGAAATAAAAATAAAAGACATGTAGTATAAATGTTCCTTTAAATTAAAGTCAAAAAACACATGTAAAAGGATTCTAAAATACTAGTTTGCAAATCGAAATGAACTCTTAGGAAACTTAATAAAGGCATTAAATCTTAAATAAAAAAGAGAGCATAGTTTACTATGAGAATTTAATTAGGCTAAAATAAATAAGTGAAAGAAGTCTTGGGTATGTATAAATAAAATTCCTAAACAAAATCTAAATAAAGGAGATGTTTATGTAATAAATGAACATTATAAAGTCATTAGATTAAAGGAAATAGATTTGTACTAAGAATGGAGTTTAAGAGTATCCATTCAATAAATGTAATGTAACACAAATCAAGTAACAAACCAAAGAATAAAATATTTAATCTAATAAGTTAAAAATCAATATCAATTCATATTTTAAATAATTAAAAAATAATTAAACTAGAGCTAAACGGATTAAATGGTTAATGAAAAATAATTCAATCATGATAAAATAAAACTTGAATAATGTAAAAAAAGGAATAATTAAAATATAGCAAAATGACAATGATACAAGACTATGAATTAAAAAGCCAAATCAGAATAGTGAACCAAAATTAAGTTGAATAACCAAAGATTAAAATCATAAGAATAATCCATCAATTAAAGCAGTAAATTCAAAAAGCTATGAGACTTTTATGCAATAAAGCTTTTAAATGGGATAGTTAGATAAGTAGTTGTGTAACATCCAAAAAATTTTTGTGGTTTCTTGAATAGTGTTTTCACGGGATGTGCCCGAACCAAGACTCTAATTTTTTGCCTAGTTCAAAATAGGCATTTCATAAGCAAACATGTATATATATTCTAAAGGATATAATAGAGTAGGAATCAAAATTTTTATGGGAAAAGACCATTTTATAAAAATACAATCAATGGAATTTATAGGTGATACATAAGGGTACAATTCAAATAATAAAAGAAAAGGGCTCTATGGGCATTTTTGCCTTAAGAATATCTAATTGTTTTAAAGGCAACCACACAAAACTCAAAAAGAAAATGAAGTTCAAGAAAATAAAAGAAAGAGAAAAAGAATGAAAGAAAAGGAAATACATAAAAAGAAGACAAAAAAAAGATGACGAAGGCAAAAAGAAGAAAGAAAAGAAAAAGGAGGGGAAGAGAGAAAAGAGGTCATGGTGGAGGAGAAGGTGGCGATGGTAGCAACGATGGCTGGTGGCAATACCACTGACAAAAAAATAAATATGAATAAAAAGAAGAGAGAGGAGAATTAAGAGAAAAGAGATGAGTTCAATTTTTAGGGAGCCGAAAAGGAAGGGGGTTATGATGGGATTTATGGTGGTGCCAGTAAGAAGAAAGTCAATAAATTGAATAAAGAGGAAGAAAGAAAAAGGGAAAAATGGGAGACTGGCAACATTAAAAAGGAAATAAAAATGAACTGAGAAGAGGAAAAAGATAGAAAAAAAGTCAGCAGAGGAGCTATATGACAATTAGCAGAGGCAACCACTTGTTTGCAAGGTACTTATTTGTTTTTCAAAATTTTTGAGGGATCGATTAAAATTTCCAGCGGTTAATAGAGGTTTATTGGAAAATTTCGATGGCTAAACTTTGTATTATTACTAGTATAATCTATGTTTTGGAATTTTAGTAGGTGTTTGCTATTGTTTAGTTAGTAAATATGTTGTAAAGAAGGATTAATTTGGTTTGTAATAGGACTTTGTTGTTTTGCATTAAGTGTATGTTAGTAAGGGTTAAAGTAGAAGATGAGTTATTTCTATAAAATGTTTGCTAATTTCACGTTGTTAAATAAGAGGAAAGTTTAGCTAGGTTTATATTAAGCCATTTTATGTGTGTGTTGTTAAAGAACTTGGTTGAGGCTAAATGAAGGAATTAAAAAGGTGATTTTGAGGTTTAAAGGAAGATGGTTATTGAATTTGGAATCAGCAAAGAAAAAGGCTTGAGAATTGTAAAATTTTAAGCTATAAATAGTTGAGGTAGCTATAGACATTAGGTTTTTAGGACACCCATGTTTGGATTGCCTAATGATGAGAAAAGGACTAAGATTCGATAAATAAGGGTATTAACATTTGATTTGAAGATCTCAAAGTGTTTTTAAAGAATTTTTGAATATAAGCTTTTGCCTGACCCAAAAAATCTCATAGGGCAACTCAAATTGTGAGAAAAATAGGCATCTATAGTGGCTGAGGGCTCGAGCCTTATGCTCAACGTTGACACCATAGGGGGTGCAAGGGGTGAAGGCCCCTACGAAATGGAGTATGTTAAAAAGGGAAAAATGTTTTAAAATTAGAAAAATTGCATTTTAATAGGTTTCGAGCTACTGATGAAAATTGCGCCATTTTAGCCTAAAACGACCATTTCACTACATGCTAAAACAATAGTTTCAGCCTTAAAATGACCATTTCATGCCTCTATGAAATGGCTTTTTCAGCCTCAAAATGGCCGTTTGACCACCTATTAAAACAACCGTTTTGCCCTAAAAGATGACATCATTTTGCTAAAGAGCCAGAATCTGTACAAGACTCCTCTTTAGGTGAAACGACCGTTTTAAGTGCAAAACAATTATTTCAGTACTTAAAATAGCCGTTTTGTACCTCAATCCACGTGTATATAAGGTGAACCCTGTGTCAGTCTTAGGGGTCGACTTTTTTTGGTAAGTGCACACCAAAAAACTCAAAAACATTTTCTAAACACTATTTTTATAATTCTAGAACGTTTTCTCTATAATTTTTCATCTTTTTTGAGATCTTTTCCTGAAGGCAATTATACACGGTGAGTTGACCAATTCTTCTTCTTCTTTGTTTCTTTTTTTTTTTTTACATCCTTCTGCTAATCAGGCACGATGCACTTTGGTTATATTTTATTTGTTGCCAATTTACTAGTTAAATGAGGTAACCTTATTTTATTTGGGTATTTATCTACTAGTTAAATGTAATACCCTTGTTCTATTTATCTGTTATTAATATGTTATTCTATTTTATTTTTTTATTTTTATTCAATCTTTATTTGTCCTATTTTTACATGTTATTTAGTTATTTCTCATTTTCTTCATTATTTCTTTATTTCATGTCATTTTTTTATTTATCATTTCTGTTGATTTTATCATTCATTTCACACTAACATTATATTATTGCTATGATGCGAGTTATATGAGATCTATTGGGGTTTTTATTTAATATCTTTTCTTCAATCTGACATCTGGTGAAGTTAAACCCTTTTTGTTATTTTTTCTTTTATTATTTTATTTATTTATTCTATCTAACCTTTATTTTCTTTTTAATTTTCTCTTTTTATTTATTTTCATTCTATTTTTATTTGATTAGATTGTATTCTAGGCAATTTCAATGTAATTTTTATTTCCCTTTTAGTTAGAATGTATTTTAGGTAATTGCCATGTAATTTAATTTTCATTTCAATTATTTCCCTGTATATTCCTTGAATGTTGTAATAGGTAGAAAATGATTTTTACACATGATAAAAATAACCAAGTCATTTTTATACCTAATTAACTGGTGTTTTTCTAATAAAATGGGTTTTGATTTTTCTTTAATAAAAGGCACAAATAAAAATTATTTTCAAAAATCGACATGTGAGAACTAAAGTTCTCAAAATAATAAATGACTCGATTTCATGTATGATATTATTTAATTTTAAGCACTTTATTTATTTCTATAAATATGTTTTATTATTCCTTTATGTGATTGTGTGATTTATTTTAATGTTAAAACCTGCTTGAGAAAAAGGATAAAATTATAAATTTAATCTAAAATTCCATATTAACTTGAGGTATAAGTAAGAGTTGGGTTCTAAACCACTTTAGTTTTGGCCTTATGAGGTATTTCCCAACTCCGATTGGGTGGCGACTCCTACCTCATGGTGTTTAAGTCGCTCTTTCTAGGCTAATCAAATAGGAACAACTTAAGATTCCTCTAATTTCCTTCTCGTCCTTTGGGATTTGAGGAGTCAGATTTAAGTCGAGTCTTTGGTTGTTTCAATTTGACTAGCCTCGGAAAGGAATGGAAATGAACAGTAGTTAAAGAGGTTTCATTAAGTTTTAAGAGGTAAGTATGCAAGTTTATTATGTTATAACTAATAATTCTATGTATTTTCACTATTTAAAGTATAAAAAGACTAGCTATGTGTGTGTTCTTGTGTCAAGTAAAGCATGGTAGGCAAATGTGTATGTGATGAATTTAATTAATGTGATGAAGAAGAAGTAGATGCATAATATCGTATTTATACATTTAAGGCCTAGTATATGTGTTATTACATAATGGTTTAGCATGATTAGATAAGGCCAAAATAAGAATAGTTATGAATCATGATTGTTTCCTGGTGTGAGTATATTTAAGTTGTAAGGTTGCATTTCTTTTTGTATGTGACCTTGCCAAAACTATGTATACTCATATATACATACAATCATTATTGATGAACACAATAAAGGAGGAATTTGTTAGATACACCTTTCATTTCATATCCATATGCATAAACTTGTAAGGTTTTGAAGAATTTATGAATATAAGGTAAATTAATAGAAATTGAGATTAGTATGTGAACATGTATGTTTGTGATATAGGTTATCATATAAAAAGTGATTGACTTTAAGTTATATATAAAGAAAGGCTTAAATGAGATAATGTATATGTGTCATGAGATCTTATGAGTTACACATTGATAATTAAATTGGTTTTAATGTTAAACCATACATGTAATAGGGTAAGGAAATGATGTATATTTGATAGGGTATACGCA
Organism: Hura crepitans; assembly: GCA_948208565.1. Taxonomy (NCBI): domain Eukaryota; kingdom Viridiplantae; phylum Streptophyta; class Magnoliopsida; order Malpighiales; family Euphorbiaceae; genus Hura; species Hura crepitans. The sequence continues at coordinate 5,602 of CANXYI012062549.1, forward strand.
TTATAGTATGTTATGTATTTGATGCATATGCTAGCACTAATGTATATAGTTAAGTAATAAATGTTTGGAAATGAGTTTTGTGTATGTTTAAATCTATGGATATGATAAAATTGAACAATGTTGGTTACATATGAAAGTTTGAATATATGGCATAATAAGATAAATGAAATGATGATTAAACCTATTGCTTAGGCTCGATCATGTTTAGTTAAAATTAGATGATACTTTGCACACACTAATGATTTTGTGATGTCTTAGGTTTGCTCTAAATATACATTGATGATTGAGATAAAAGTGTTGGGTGTTATTTTGAATCCTTAGCCAAATGAGGCTAGATATAGTAACTAAAGAATTTGTCATGAAGTATTAATTTACATATGCGTAAAATGGTGTTAAATGTTGAAATGGAGAAATTATATAACATTTGTAATTTTTCAATAATTTAATTAGGTCCTTTAAACAATGGATGGTACTTCCAGGAACCTGGAGTGAACCGAGGCCATAGGATGATAGAAATAATTAAAATCGGACATGGATAAAATTTGGGATTAAATTGAAGTCATTTAAAGGGTTAAAATAGACTATGAAGTTTGCTTATCGGTGTCCTTAGAATAGTGACCTAGTTGAAGCTTAATGAAAAATATTTTAGAAAATGCTTAGAAAATTTTGAAAATAGTACAACTTAATGGTAAAAATTCTAACTAAGCCAATAGAACTGGTTTTGAATTTTTCTGAGTTTTAGAAGTAATTAAATGGTATTAATTTATGATGCATTTACCCAAAAAAATTTTGTTAGAGAAAAATTATGATTTTTGCAGGACAATTAAAATACTAATTTTAATAATTTTTAGACCCATTAACTGAATTTTTGGAGCATTGGAGCATGAAATATGAATTTTTAGAGATGAATTAGCCAATATTAAATCCTAACCATCCATTTTACACTTGGCACCATTTTAGCCATCTTTCCCATACATAATGTGGATTCTAGATGTTTCAAACCAGCATTTCTAGCCCTCTTTTCCCCCATAAGTTGGACACCTTCTTCTTCCATAAAACCCTAGATTTCTTCTTCATCTCACCCATTAAAACTCCACCAAATTAACAACTTAATACATTAAAATCACCTCCATGCTCCCCTCTCTCTAATTCAAGTGGAAGTTCATCTTTTGGAGGCTTAGAAAGAGAGAAATTCAAGGGGTTTGGATAGTGTTCAAGGTGAGCAAAAATGGTCATTTTTAATTTATAAAATTTTTCTAAGGTGAGGTTTAAGATATATAAAGTGTTTATGGATTTATATTTTTATTAAGTTGTATGGAGAATTTTTGAGAAATTTTCAAAGGTGACATATCTATATGTTTATAGGTAAAGAAGGAAGAGAGGTGGAGAGAATAGAAAGACAAGATTGAATGGAGATTTGAGGTCAATTTTAGGAGCAAAGTAAGTGAATTTAGTGATTCATGCATTTAATTCATTAATTTGCATAAATTGTGTTATGTATATGTGTATGGAAGTGTATGTTTGCATGGTGTGGCATGTAATTTGCATGAGATGTGATTAGAAATGGTATGTACACATTATTTTGAGCCTACATGGTGTGAAAAATATGAAAGAAATGTGAGGCATGGTCAAGTACCTAGTGTGGCCGAAATTCACATATAAAGAAATTCAAGGAATTTAAAAAGTAATAAATAGATAAATGTCTATGTTTGGGCTAACTAAATTAGTAAAATATACTTTGAATGTTTGTATGGGAAAATATGTTTTTTGCATGGAATATGTTAGCTTGGCCAAATAGGTCATGATGGTGTAATGAAGACCTAACATTACTATATAACATATATATGAGGAAAATGTTAACTAAAGGAAATAAATTTATGTAATTAACATAATTTAAGACCTAGTCTTTAACCTGGTGGGTTAGAGGAATTATGAAAATTCGAGATGAGATGAATTAGACTTTAAATAAAGATAAGATATAGAATAAAGAGGAGTCAATATGAGAAAGGAAAAGAGAGAGATTTAGAGTAAATGTGATGAATATGAGGCTTTGAAAAGGAATAAAAAAAGAGATAAGAAAATAATAATTTGATACTTAGAATTTTAAGTAGACGGAAACTTAATACATTCAATAGAAGAGTAAAAACTTGATGAACATAAATTGAGGCCTATATTAGTTAGACACCTACTGGATATGTTAACCAGTTAACTAGGGAGTAACAACTGCTATGACACTTCGGTGTCATGAGAGGTCAATCCATAAGGATGAGTATGAGATGATATTGTATGGGTGCAGCCATTTTAAGGTCCATGAAGGGGCATTAGGTGTAACTGCCCTAAGATCCACGATGGGCCATTGCACACTTAAAGACTTGATATGATAGAGTACAGCTATTGAGGTCTAGAATGTGGACTCCTACATAACTTATAAGATGGAGTGCAACCGTCAAGGTTTGGGATACGAATCCTCACACAATCTTAATGACTATGATGTGATATGATATGATAGAGTGCGGCCGGTGAGGCCTAAAATGCGGGCCCTTGCACACATTGAGATCTCATTATCCAGTGTTAAAAGGATAGTCTTCAGATATGGGCTAATAACTAAATAATGAACATGACTGGCTTAAATGAGATATAGATGACCAAACAATTTAAATAAAAGGAACACTTAATATATTTGAATGTTTGTATAATGATACGGAACATAGTGACTATTTATGATGCATGCTGAGTGTGGAAATGTTGGCATGTTGCATGATGCTTGACTTAAACACTATCCTCACCCATGAAATGGCATAATGTATGACACGATGTATGTTGTATGAGATTAAATGTATGAATCATTGATTTCACTTACTAAGCATATACTTAGCGTATTGCCTTTTTGATGCATAGGTAGTAAATAGATCGTGCAATTCAGCCTTAGCAAGGAAGCAACATAGTGGATAACTATATTTTGGGTATATATTCTATTTCTTAGTTCTATATCCTATAACTTTTAGACACACTCATGTATAAGAGATAGATAGTGATGTAAGAATGATAGTAAAGATGTATGTCATAAACTGATAGTATATAATATGTGTATTCTAAATTATATATGTGTACTATTGATGTTGATGAGGTATTGGGTGGATCAGGAGGATCCTATAGGCTGAGTTGTGAATGTGTTTGATATAGAAGTATTCATTTTATAGGTTGAAATTTTTTTGTTTCTTACCCAAAAAGCCGTTATGCTCCCGAATTTTCTGATAAAACTTCTTTAAGGTGCTTTGAGAGTTTGATAATTATGATTGACTAACCCACCTAGGAGTTTGTATAGCATGTAAACTAAATATAATAATGATAAATTAGGCTAAAGTGAGGTTAAAGAGCTTTAAGTAAGTAAGGTTCATATAGGGTTAAATGAGTTTATAGTGAGAAAAATGTCAAGATGGATGACCCATCAAAAAGTGACATCTCTTGTCCGATTCAGAGGTGGATCGGTAGGAGGTGTTACAAATCATATGTTGAAATGATGATTCTTGCATAGGCCATTTGAGTTGTGTCTATATGTATGCTTAATGATGTGAAACGAAAAAGTCATACATGTGATATGAGAGTAAATTGTATTGAAATAAGGCATGTAATTACTTATGCTATATGATATGTGTAAACACTGGGTTTCTGGGGCTCCCATGTTCGGATTGCCTAATGATGAAGAAAAGACTAAAATTCTCGATAAATAGGGATGTTAACGTCCAGTTTGAAGATCTCAAAGTTTTCTTTAAAAATTTTTCCTTTAAGTCTTAGCTCGACCCAAAAAATTTAGCAGTATGACTCGAAATGCGAGAAAAATAAGCTTTTGTGTTAGGTTGGGTAAAATATTCAAGAAAAATCACAATATTGTTCACCTGTTGGTGAAAATGGCCATTTTTGCAAGGAAAATGGTCATTTCACCTATTAAAATGGCCGTTTTCACCAAAATGACTGTTATAAGGGGAAACGGTCGTTTTTTGCCTCTAAAATGGCCGTTTTCTACCTGAAAGTTTGTGTATAAAAATTGGCTGTCGATTTTTCAAAATAGAGGACTTTTTTCTCAAGACACATGCATTAAAAGTTTAAAAAAATGATTTCCAAACATCATTTTCATATTTCCTAAAGGTTTTTTCTACACAATTTTTCAACCCTTTCGAGATCTTTTCTTGAAGGCAATTATACATAGTGGGTCAACTAACCTTTCTCCTTTTTCTTTTATTTTTTTATTCATGTTCTTTTATCCATCTGCCAGTTAGATGTAATAATTTATTATTTGTACATTATTATTGTTGTATTTATTTGATTATTTATTTCATTTTATTTCTGTTCATCTTTGTATTTTATTTCACATACTAACATTGTAATTTTGTTGTGATGTGAGTTGTTTAATTTATTGGGGCTTGATTAACCTTTCTTTCTACCATTTCATTAAACATTAATGAAGTAGCCTTTTGCCATTCCTTTATTTTTATTTATTTTTCATTTTTCATTTTTATTGTTTTTATTTTGCTCTTTATTTTCTTTTGCTTATTCTCTTTATTATTGTTCATTTTATTTATTTAGATTGTATTTTAGGATACTTCAAATGTAATTTTATTTTTATTCAATTAAAATGTATTTTAAATAATTGCCATGTAATCTTTTTTTTTATTTTTGATTATTTCTTTGTATATTCCGTGAATATTGTAATAGGTAGTAAATGATTTTTACAGATTATAATAATAATCAAAATCATTTTGTACCTAATTAATTGGTATTTTTTTAATAAAACGGGTTTTTGATTTTTCCTTAATAAAAGTCACAATAATAAAATTTATTTTCTAAAATTGACATGTGAGAACCAAAGTTCTCAAAAGAATCAATGACTCAATTTTATGTATGATATTTCCTAATTTCTGTAAATATATTTTGTTATTTTTTTACATGATTATGTGATTTATTTTCAATGTTAAAACCCGCTTGAGAAAAAAGGATAATATTATAAATTCAAATTGAAATTCCATATTAACTTGAGGTATAAATAAGAGTAGGGTTTTGAACCACTCTGGTTTTGCCCCTACAAGGTATTTTCCAACTCTGGTTGGGTGGCTACTCCTACCTTATAGTGCCCAACTTAGTTTTTCTAGGCTAATCAAATATGAACTGCTTAGAATTCCTCTAATTTCCTTCTCATCCTTTGGGACTCGGAGAGTGAGATTTAGGTTGAGTCTGTAACGTCCGCCGGTCGACATCTTATGAACAGTGCATTCGGAACCCGATTGATGTTTCCCGTGGTGCGGGTCATCATTTCGAGACCGATGACTGGTATATTGTTCATAAAACTTTGACGGTCCTGAAAAGGGTCAAAATGAAGGAATTAAAATTTTTAGCAAAACCAATAATTACTTTTAGGCCATAAACTTTCAATTCCGGAGATAAAAATATTTTGAGACCCGGATAGTTGGAGATCCGAGTATGAGCCCGGATGGTCTCGAAAATACCATACCCTGAATCTCAAAAATTCTATTTAGTATGTTGGTGAAGGAATTGGAATTTTCTGAGGTCATCTGGTATTTTTTCGGAATATTTTATTCGCACCGTGAATAGTGCCAAAAAGTCAACA
>CANXYI012062570.1:0-13449 GCA_948208565.1 Hura crepitans
GATCATGTAGTGTAGCAGCATAGACTATGAAGGGTACATAGATGTCCTTTTTGTTTTGTTTATAAGCACGTATTTAAACACTGTAGGTTATAGGTTTAACATGTTTAGAAGCTACTAGTGTTTGTATATATTAAAAGAGTAAGTGTGATATATATAAAAAGGTTGTTATCTAAATGGCTTATTTCTATGGTTTTCTGATAGTTATGGGCTTGAGGGCTTGTGTGATTGTGATATGTTTATTGATGTGTGATGAGGTTATTGAGGGGATTAGAAGGGTTAAGAAGAAGGAGTCAGATTGATAGTAATATTAAAAGTGCTTTTATAGGTGAAAAAAAATTTAGAATGTCACTCGGGTAGCCTTTATGCTGCCTAATTTTTTGTAAACATGTTTGGTGTCTTTCAAATGGTTTTCTAAGCCTATTATACCTTATATAAGAATGATTAAGGGATAGACTAAGTAGTTAAGAAATATTTGATAAAGTTATAAATAGTTTATAAGTGTTAAGGAGTGTAGACCTAGAGCATTTTCAGGATGGGTGACCTAGTAGGAAGTGCATCACCTGTCAAGTTTCTTCAGTAGTCTAGTAGGAGGCATCACATTGGGTGGTATTAGAGCATAGGTTATATGTTCCTAGGTTTCTTGCCTAAGTGCCAATGTCCAGGGTTTTTTTTTCTGAGTTGCTAAATTGTTAAAAGGCTAATAGGTCATGTTTCTTTTATAGTTGATCAAGATGAGCGATTAGATACTAGAAGATTGAGGAGAGGAAGTGGCTTGTTATGCCCTTACAACAGTTTAGAGGGGGCTGGTAGTGCAGCCACACTAGAACCTAATGATGCTGCATAATAGCAACAACCACAAGCACAACTATAGACATGAGAATCATATATATTGTTACAGTAGATAGTGGATCTACTTAGATATACTGCAATTGCTATTCCTCCTCCTCTACAAGCTTTAGTTCCTCTTCCACTCAAACTCCTTTATAGAATACCCCTTTAGAGAGGATTAAAAAGATGGGAGTTGTAGACTTTCTAAGTAAAAAAGAGGATGATATAGCTCGAGTAGAGTACTAGTTAGAGAGAACCTTTAGAATCCCTGAATAGCTTGAGTGTATAGAAGAAGAGAGCTTGAAGTATACAACTTCTTTTCTTTAGGAAGAGGCATTTCATTGGTGGGATACTGTTAAGTAGAGGAAGGCAGTAATAGAACTCATTTGAGAGTTTTTCTTAAAAGAATTTAAAAAAAGATACATTCTAAACTCATATCAAGATAAGAAGATGTAGGAGTTTCTAGATCTAAGATAAGGTAAGAGAACAATATCAGAGTATGAAAATGATTTCACTATATTGATAAGATATGTTGAGGAGTTTATTCTTAATGAAGAAGAGAAATGTAAGAGATTTTTGAAAGGTTTAAATGTGGAATATAGAATCTAAATAGCTAACCCAAGGGTTACAGATTTTGCAGTATTAGTGGCATCAGCCTATGATATAAAAGAAATGGTACAGGAGAAGAGGGATTTCTTCCATAGGAAGAGACAGTTCACCACTGGGCAGTTTAGTATAGCTCTAGGTGGTAGTAAGAGACAAAAAAAAGGTACAATCACAGCCTTAGTTAGTGTACCAAGCACAGAGGTAAACTCAATCCCAGAGGTCTGGGCAAGCTTCTACAGTTAGGCCTTAACCACCCTTACGAGCCACTAGTGTTCTATTACTAGCAGCTAATAGGAGTGAACCGCTAATTTGCAATACATGCAACAAGAGACATTAGGGGTAATGTTGGTTGAGTAGAAAGGGAGAACACTTTATTTATGGTGCCTGGGATTATTACTAGAGAGATTGTCCTTAGAGACAGCTAGAGGGTACCCATACATAGGTATTTGCAGTAACACCTCAGCATAGAGGATAGAGATAGAGCAGAGGGAATCAGCCCAGTGCTAGTTAAGGAACAAGATCAGAAGCATGTGTCCCAGCTAAGCAATATGTTGTCAAGGCCCATAAAGAAGCAATAGCCCAAAATGTCATTAACGTTACTTTTTATTTATTTGATGTTTCGATTTTGGCATTGATAAACCCAAGATTTACACATTCTTATGTATGTACTACATAAGCACATGATAGAGGATTGAAATCAGAGCATGTAAACATAAACATTCAAGTCAGTAATCCTATAGGGCAGAATGTGACAGTGAATTAGGTGTATAGGCATTGTCCCTTAGTAATTCATGAATGTCTACATCCCATTAATTTGATTGAATTACCTTCCATGAATTTGATGTGATCTTAGGAATAGATTGGTTACCTAAATGTTGAGTTGTAGTCGATTGTAAAAATAAAAAGCTAACCATCTAGACTACAGAGGGATAGGTAGTGATAGTTATGCGTGAGAGAAGCTTTTTGTATAATCTCATCTCAGCTATGACAACAAGAAAACTCATCCATAAAGGGTGTGAAGCCTACCTAGAACATGTCATTGACACTAATACTTCCATTCTAAACCTTGAATAGATCCTAATAGTTTTTGAATTCCCTGATGTGTTTACTGATGAATTTTTAGGGTTGCCTCCATAGAGAGAGCTTAATTTTGAGATTAAGGTGTATCCTGGTACAACTCCTATGTCCATTACCCCTTATAAAATGGCACCTACTGAGTTGAAAGAATAGAAATTGCAATTACAAAATTTGTTAGATAAGGGGTTTATTAAACCCAGTACTTCCCCTTGGGGAGCCCCTATTTTGTTTATGATAAAGAAAGATGAGACATTTTGTTTATGTATTTTCCAAGATAGATTTAAGATATAGGTATCACTAGCTAAGAATTAAGGAATCTGACATTCTAAAAACTATTTTTATGACTCAATACAAGCATTATGAGTTCCTAGTGATGCCATTTGGGCTCACCAATGTGCAATAGCTTTTATAGGCTTAATGAATAGAGTATTTCAACCCTACTAAGATCAGTTTGTTATAGTATTCATTGATGATATCCTAGTGTACTCTAGGACCAAAAAAGAACATACAATACATCTTAGAGTTTGTGTTACTGACTCTGAGGGAGAAATAGTTAAATGCCAAGTTAAATAAGTGTTAATTTTGGCTAAAAAAAGTAGCTTTTCTAGGATATGTAGTGCCAGTAGAGAGTATCAGAATAGATCCCAACAAGGTTAGGGTAGTATTCGAAAGGGAACCTTTGAGGAATGTGATAGAGATACAGAGTTTTTTGTGTTTAGCTAGCTACTATAGAAGATTTGTGAAAGGATTTTCTATGATTACAACACCTATAACTAGATTGATTAGAAAGAATATGAAATTTTAGTTGGATGCAAAATGCTAAGAAAGTTTTGACAAGTTGAAGAAGATGTTGATAGAATCTCCTATCTTGATTCAACTTGAAAAGGGTAAGGACTTTGTGGTATATAGTGATGCCCCACTTAATAGATTGGGTTGTGTATTAATGCAGGAAGGAAAAGTGGTAGCATATGCTTCGAGATAGTTGAAACCATATAAGAGGAACTACCTTACTCATGACTTAGAGTTAGCTACCATTGTTTTTGCTTTGAAAATTTTGAGGCATTACCTGTATGCTGAGAAGTGTTATATCTATATAAACGATAAAAGTTTTAAACATCTCTTTACTTAGAGGGAGTTAAACCTAAGGTAGGGAAGGTGGTTGGAACTAATTAAAGATTATAATTGTTTAATAGTCTACCACCTAGGAAAAGCTAATATGGTGGCAGATGCTTTGAGCAGAAAGTTTATGGTAACCTTGAAAGCTATGAATGTAGACGATAGTACATAGGGGAAGATTCTATTCTAGCCGAACTTCAAATTAAAATAGATTTTAAACAACATATAAAGGAGACACTAGACAAGGATGAGCAACTGGCATAGATTATGGGTAAAGTTAAAAAGGGGAAGGCAATAGGTTTTAAATTGAGTAAAGATGGATTTTTGTATTACCATGGTAGGTAATGTGTACCTAGTACAGATGACATGAGGTTATAGATACTAAACGAGGCACATAAAGCTCTTTATTTGATGCACCCTAGTAATACAAAGATATACTTAGATATAAAGTCTTAGTATTGGTGGTCAAGTATGAAAGCAAATATAATAGAGTATATGGCTAGATCTTTGACATGCCAGTAGGTAAAAGCTAAACATCTGGTTCCTCCTAGATTGCTACATCCTATAGCAATACCGAAATGAAAGTGGGAAAAAGTTACGATGGACTTTGTAATGGGATTGCCTATGACAAGGAATAAGTGTGATGTTATGTGGGTGATTATTGATAGACTAACTAAGACAACCCACTTTACTCCTATTAGAATGGATTAATCACTAGAAAGACTAGCTAAATTGTACATAGATGAGATTGTCAGACTCTATGGTGTACCAGTGGCCATTATTTTAGATAGAGACCCTCAATTCACTTTAAAGTTTTGGAAGAGATTGAATTAGGCATTAGGCACTAGATTAACTTATAGTACAACTCTTCACCCTCAGATAGATGGATAGTTAGAAAGGGTGATATAGGTGGTAGAAGATATGTTGCATAGTTGTGCCATTGAATTTAAAGGCAACTAGGACTAGTAACTATCCTTAGTTGAATTTGCTTACAATAACAATTATCAAGCTAGTTTGGGCATGGCAACATATGAAGCATTATATGGAAGAGGATGTAAAACTCCTTTATTCTAGAGTGAACTTGGGGAAAACAAAATTTCAGGGGTTGATTTGATTAGAGATGCTAAAAAGAAAGTTAAGGTTGTCAAAGAAAGGTTAAAAGCTGCCACTGAAAGACAAAAGTCTTATGCTAACCTGAAATGGAGGGATATTAAATATGTAGTAAGTGATAGAGTATTTTTAAAGGTATCTCCTTGGAAGAAAGTACTCAAATTTGGGAAAAAGGCGAAGCTGAGTCCTAGATTTATTAGGCTATATGAGATTATAGAAATAGTGGGACCACTAGCAAATAGACTAGCCTTGCCACCTAAACTACAACAAATTCTTAATGTATTTCATGCTTCAATGCTCAAAAGTTATAGATCAGATCCTTCCCATGTTATTCTAGTGACAAACATTAAGGTACAGCCACATTTGAGCTATAATGAAGAACCAGTACATATTCTAGCTTGAGAAGTAAAGCAACTGAGAAATAAAACCATCCACCTAGTTAAAGTTCTTTAGAAGTATCATAACATAGAAGAAGCCACCTAGGAACTTGAGGAGCAGATGAAAAGTTAATATTTGCACATGTTTAGTCCAGGTAATTTCAAGGATGAAATGTTTTAAGAGGGAAAGAACTATAATGACTATAAGTTAAAGCTCTGTGAACAATACTTCTAAGGCTCCAAAAGTGTGCTCGGAGTCCTAGGTCACCTTTACTGGGCCTGAGGTAGGGTATACTGGTCATGAAACTATAAGGGGCTTAAAAATGATGAAAATGACATAATTTAAAGATTTAGTAGAACTCATAAATTATTTTAGGTCAAAATCTAGTGGTTTGAAGACTTAGATGGATTTGTGCCAGGAATGACCTGAGATGTGCTTGGAAAGACTTAACGATACCATACCCTAAAGGTCAAAGATTCCCTTGAGACAATTGGTGAAGGAATTTTTAAATTTCAAGGTCATTTACTAATTTTCTTAAAATTTGAGGTTTGCATATAAATCAAGGAAGTTAGTTAACTATCTAGCAAAAGGAATTTTGTTCTAAAATTTTATGAGGGCCTAAATAGGCTTAATTGAGGATTTTTAAAATTGACATGATAATTTTTAGAGGTTTGAGTGAATTTTAAAAATTTTTTGAAGTTTCATTTGAAATTGAGCATTTTCGAGAAGCTCGAGTGACGCGTGTCACCACCCAGTTATCCATGCCCACTATAAATGCCCATTTATGCCACCTAAGCATCCATATGCCAAGCCCACTCACTAACCTCATTTCCTTCCCATTTTTTTCCTCCTCCCACACAATATCTCCCTCTCATTATTTCCTCTATTTCCATGGCTTTCCAAGCTTAATTCCACCTTAAATTATCACAAAAAATTCCATTGATGAGTTGGGAACTGGTCTTTAAAATTTTTAGAGGCCATAGTTAACGATACAATTTAAGAAAAATAAGAAATCATTAAGTGTACATAAAGGGAGATTGAAAAATCAATTTCAAGTGTAAGTGTTTTTCTTCTCTTTTTATTTTTTCATAAATGATTTCATCATTCTAAGGGTGCCTATGTCTTTGGATTTTGATTTGAAGGGTTATAGAATTTTTAAGGATTTTTCTAAGGCATATAAGTGTGTATGGAGGCTAAGGTGATGGTGGAGTGCAACAAGGGAATTGGTAAGATAAAAGTGTAAAGAAATCCTTAAATTTAGTGAGGTATGTGAATTTTATACAGTTAAGGAATGTCATGTTCAATTCATATGGAAAACTTGTATGGAATTAGGGGTTAAAGTGGTTAATATGTGCATAATGGCAAAGTAAGCTTGTACTAATGTTATTTATTGTGGTTTGGATGATTTGAGTGATGAATAGGTGAAAGGAATTGATGGAAGGGTGATGGTTTGCTTTAGTTGAGAGGTTACATGTGTGTGTGTGTGTGCGTTGTGTTATTGCTTAGTTTAGTTAGGGAATTAGTGGCTATTAGTGTGTATGATATGAAAATTAATGGATTGTGAATGTGTGTGGTGAGAAAAGGAATGTTTAGTGGTGTTACCATAAGTGGCTGAGAGGTGCCTTAGGTTGCAAGGTGTGTGTATGGCATGGTAGCATGTGATGTTGTTTGGGAAATGGTATGTTAGGGGTAGAATTGTATATATGTGTGGTGAATTTGGTGGAAAAATGCTTCTAGACATGTGTTTATGGTATGGTCAAGGCATATGTAAGGCATGTAAAGGATTAGGTTGTATGATATATGGTGTGTGTGTGTATCTATATGCTTAAATGATGCCATTGTATGTGTATGCATGATTGAATGTGAACTAAAGCATGTATATGGCCATTAACAAGCTTTAGCCAAGAGGTATATGAGGCAAGATTGGCATTATGTGCATGTTATGACATGATGTGTGGATGTCAGAAAGAATGGTATGGCATACTGAGCATGAAATGTGTGATGTGAGATTGGTATGAGATAGATGAAAATATATGAGTAATATGTCATGATAATGAATAGTTAGTGGTAAGGTATTAATGTTGAAAATTGAGCTAAGATGTTGCTTGAAAATGGGTTAAAATGGAATTATAAAATTGACCTAAAATAGAACTTAAAATGGCATGTAATTAGACCTAAAATTGGGATACCTTGTGAAACTTGTGTGGAAAGAATTTGAGGCCATTTTTAAGGCCAATTAAGATATGCAATTTGATATGGCTTTAGGCTTATGACAATGTATGGGAAATGGATGCAAATGGCATTGAAAAATGCCAAGGAAAAGGCCTATTTTGGACTTGTAACTATGTACATAAAAATGTTAAAATGACCTATAACTATCTATGAAAAATAACCTTAAAACTTATGCACTCTAAATGGTCTTAGACTTGAACATAATTGGACTTAAGATGATGACCTAAAATAGACTTAAAGTGGACTTAAATATGCCTAAGGAAGTAACCTAAATTGGCTTAGAAAAATATACCTGTAAATATTTGGTAGGACCAAAAATGACCTGTAATTGTCTAGGTCAAATTTTGACTATCAAAATAAATTCATAACTGACTGTTAATCAAGCTTAAATATTATAAGGTGATGACTATTAAATAAATGGACATAAAATAAGGTAAGATGGCCTATTAGTTAGACACCTACCAGATGGGTTCACCAGTCAACTAAGGATTTACAATTGCTAGATTGTTGATGATGGTTTTTTTTTTGTATATTGTAAGCTCTACAGTATCCACTAAGATTCCTTGTTGTTGATTAATTAGATATTAAGAGGTCTACAGACTGATCCTTGCTATCCACGATGTGATTTGATGTTATTTTTTTGAGATATTGGGAGTTTTATGGATAGATCCCTGCTATCTCCTATCTAGTATTGTGAGATTCAAGTTAACTGATCCCTGCTATAAGACCAAGCCGGTGCAGTAGTGGGGTTCCATAATGTGGGCCACTTCATAACATTTCAGTTCCCTCTTAGTTTAGTATCTTTAAGTGTAATCTATCTAGTTGGGCTAATTAAATTATAATAAATTAATATACAGACCTGATTGATATCAAATCACTTAATGATTAAATTGATTGAAGATTTTATAATGGCATAATTGTAATTAAATGAATTAAGGGATTGATTAATTAGAATTAATGTCACTTGCATGAATTTAATTTTTGCATTGCATATACATACTTATAGCCTGTAATTATGTTTGAGTGCCTGCATGTGACATGTTTTCAATGCATTAGATTCACCATTGAGTTTTATACTCAGCGTACTAGTGTTTTGGTACACAAGTTATAAAGATAAATAGTCTAGCCTCAAATATCATGCAGTGCAGCAACAAAGACTGTGAAGGGTACATATATGTCTTTTTTGTTTTGTTAGTAAGCACTCATGTAATCACTATAGGTTATAGGTTTAGCAAGCTTAGAATCTATTAGTGCTTGTATATGTTCAAAGAGTTGGTGTGTTGTATATAAATAGGTTGTTATCTGAATGGCTTATTTCTATGGTTTTCTAATAATTATGGATCTGAGGCCCTGTGTAATTTTGATATATTTGTTGATGTGTGATAAGGTTACTAATGGTACTAAAAGGGTCCAGAAGAAGGAGTTAGATTAATAATAATATTAAAAGTGCTTTTAAAGGTGAAAAAAAATTTAGAATGTCTCTCGAGTCGCTGTTGTGCTACCTAATTTTTTGTGAACATGTTAGGTGTCTATCAAATGGTTTTCTAGGCCTATTAAACCTTATATGAAAATGATTAAGGGATAGATTGAGAAGTTAAGCAATATTTGATAAAGTTATAAAACAATTTATAAGTGTTAATGAGTGTAGACCTGGAGCAATTTTAGGATGGGTAACTTAGTAAGAAGTGCGTCACCTGTCGAGTTTCTTCGAGAGTCCGGTAGAGGGTGTCATAGAGTTAACTCATGCAATTTAACCTATTCAATATCATGCATTACCATTCTCTCATTTTCCATAATGTGCATAAATCACAATATGTGAAATGCTACATACACAAGTGTAAGCTAAACATCATGCTTAGAATAATACGAATTATATGTTAATGTGAATAACACAATTCATATTCAAACTTAGTAATTACATGAATAGAATAAAAGTCAATCATTAAGTATTCCCTAAAATCATTATTTATTACACATATGACACAAACACATCATCTATGGATGATGGGGTGGTTGGCCAATATGACCTCTATGAACCCAAAGGTTCATATACCAATATAGATCCAAAGATTAAACATAGTATGAGACTTATAGGTCAAATATGATATGAGTCTAAGATTGAGTGCAGCATAAGTGTAAAGACAAGTATAACATTATGGCTATTACGATCATTTATAAACCCAAAGTTCATCTACCAATATGGATCTGAAGATTAAGATTATACAGGCCTTTGTGTTAGACTAAAAGTGGACCTATAGACCAAAAACATGAAAGCACTGTACCATCGTAGTAGCTTCCACTATACCCCGAGTTGATTGGTCAACCTATCCCTCTAGGTTGTTAACCATATAGGCTATTATCATATTTCTTTTTAGTTCCACCAATTTAATTTAAGCTTAAAATGGCTTTTAGACATGGTAAGGTTAACAAATGACTATACTGAGTAATTTAGCATTTTTGAGTTTTGATTATGATTATACATACCATATTCATGCAATGCCTCATTATAATATCCATATTTATATACACAAAGCCATAACATGCTCAAAATCACATTAACAACATTAAGTTTTCATCTCATGATCAATAATGAATAATTGACCATGCATATCCTTTTTATACTTATTCAAGCATTCATAAGCTTAGTTTGCCTATTATGACCATTCAACCACTAAGCTCTATGTATACACCACGATCCATGACTTACATTATACCATATACAAAAATGCTCATAAAGGCCCTTTTAATGCATAATGAAACATACATCCATACACATGTATAATCTTACATTCATATATGCACACAACTTCACTTGATATCATTAACATGCTTGAAATCATCATACCTATCAACCATTGTTCATTTATGCATAAGCATACAACCTAACCAACATAAACCATTGAAACATTGTTAGTAAGCCATTCAGCCACCCATACCACATAAAAAGCCATAAACCCTAAAATTTCAATAATGTATTATGAGCACATTTAATATGTCATTAATAAGAATATAATCCATTTTCACACTTATCACATCCTTAAAGCATGATAATTATCCTTCCATGCTATATAATTCCTCATTAATGCATAATCGCCCTTATGTAACTAATATGTCAACATTTATACTTAATATCTAATTAGGTGCATTATAAAATAACACACATAATAATATATAACAAGGCCATTCAACCATATGTCTTTTAACACATCAAAAAGGCACAATTTAGTCATTCCAAAACATACAACATACATTCTAGATCAATTTATCATAATCTATATTATATACATATATAACTAAGCATATTCATATTTAGACACCACTTAGGCCATTTGGCCACCATGCATAAACTAACCTTCCATACCATTTCCAACAATTCACAAACATTCTACATATCATACATGCCATTTTACACATGCTAAATACTAATCAAAATATTTAAATTCATAATTTACCATTTTAACACCTTAAATATCCATTTCCATACACATTTTTATTGAACACTACGATATATACAAATATACATGATTTAAATCAATTTCATGTACCAAAATGATCATAATGCAACCTTGAGGTCTACTCAAATTTGTACCTTCCTTTTATTATGAGCCTTGTTAATTTTCTCAACTACCCATTACAGATTTGTTTTATAAAAATTCAAAAAAAATCATACGGTCATAAAAAATTGAGAATGACCACACAAAATGACTCTTGGGCTCTCTAAGAACTTGAAAAAAATGTCGAGTTTTTGAAAATGCTTACCCAAAATAAAAATAAGCATTATTCACCAAACTCAAAATCAGGTAATTTCATTCAATTTTCTTTGAAAATTCCACTTGAAATGGCATTTAGAGGTTGTGGGGGCTCGTATCTTTCCTTTAAATGGGAGAAATCAAATTTGGATAGTGAAGCCAAGGGAAAAAATAGAGGAATTTTCCCTTTAGAGGTCAATGGCAAAGAAGAGAGAAAGAGGAAAGTGTTTGTTTTCTTAGTTTGACAAAAGATGATAAGATTTGACCTATTTATAGTTTTGAATAAAAATTCATTTAACACACACACACACACACACACATATAATTTCTCCTCTCTCTTCAACTTTAACTAATTTCATTTAAATTATGAAAAATTAAATTAATTTAGGCCCTACAACCCTTTAAATATTCAAGCTTGAAAAATGAGAAACACAAAATTAATACTCCACTTCTATATTACCCGATATTTAGATAAAATACTTCCCGACCTCTAAAATTTTCAATTCTACTACCAATAGACTAGTTAGAATTTTTTAGTATCATGTCATATGATTGTTGGAATATCATGAGTAACTCTTAAAATATTTCACGATTAAGATATACCTTAGTCACTATTCATAAGACACTGCCATAAAAACTTTCTTAGCATTTTTAACCAATCAAATGACTTCCAATTGGTTTCAAACTTTGCCCAAAATTATTTTATGATTAATACTTTCATTTGATAGCTTCAGTGCATTCCGAGACTCAAAAACACTATTCATCCTAGGAAAGTACTATTTATAAAAGTCAGGATTCTCGAGTCATTATGTTTCTTCCTTTCTTAAACTAAATGTCATCCTCGACATTACCTAGTTCAAAAAAATGAGGGTATTGCCCTCTCATTTGAGCTTCTATTTGTCTTATTGCCTCTTCTATTCCATCATGCTTCCAAGTAACTTTAACTAGTGGAATTGTCTTATTTCTCAATTCTTTAACCTCTCTAGCTAGAATTTTGAAAGGTTGTTTTTCATAAGATAAATCTAGTCTAACTTCAAATTCTCCCATAGATAGAACATGTGTCAAATTAGATTTGTATCTTCTAAGCATAGAGACATGGAATACATCATGAATCTTCTAAAGTTCTAGTGGCAATGCTAGTTTGTAGGCTATTAGCCCTACATGTTCTGTCATTTCAAATGGTCTAATATACCTCGAACTTTGCTTTCTTTTCTTGCCAAAACATAAAGCCTTTTTCCATGGTCAAACCTTTAGAAACACCTTGTATCCCACTTTAAATTCAACATCTTTCCTCCTAAGATATACATATGACTTCTGTCTATCATAAGCTACTTTCAACATATCCTTGATAATTTTCACCTTCTCCTTAACATCTTTGATCAAATTTTGTCCTATGAGCTTAGTTTCACTAAGTTCACTCTAGCACAAGGGAGTCTTGCACTTCCTTCAAAAAAGTGCCTTATAAAGAGCCATACATAAACTTGCTTGATGGCTATTGTTGTATGCAAATTCCACTAATGCTAGAAATCGATCTTAGCTACCTTTAAAATTAATGCCATAACTTTTTAACATGTCTACAAGCATTGATAAAGATGCTTCATCATAAACATAACATCATACATATCTAAACATCCAATCACTCAAGTATTGAAATATAACCTGAATGACTATTTCTAACTGTTTGTCAGTCTATGAAAGAAACACATTGCAGAAACTTAACTAAGTACCCAAGTGTAGACACCTCACCTTGACCAATGATGATAACCAGAGATGGCTTTTGAGCACAGCATAAAAAGCCTTTGAAACCTAGGTCCGTATGGATTAACATTCTCAAATAACTAGTCCACATGGATTAACTATAGAAGCAGGTCAGGACCCGATCCGTGAAGTCCACACAGACCATCACTTCAAAAACCTTGGTCCACACGGACCATCAAGAATAAGTCCGCATGGACTTGCCCATAGAAACAGACTCTGAATTTAAACATTGCCTATTTAGTCCAAGAATTAGAATCCAAAAGGGATTAAGACTTTCTCTTGATGAAAAAAGGTAGAAAAACCTAGAAAAGAAATATAAATACTTCTCTTCAAGGAGAAGAAGGGGGTTTAAAAAAGACATACACTAAAAAACCATAATTACCGCGATTCCGGTAGCAAGAAGTGTTGAAGCTTAGTGAGGCTCTTAGTGAGGAAAAGTCCAACCATCCTCAGGTACATCAAGAGGCTTTTATGCTAGTGCTCAAGGAGATTCTTTTACAAAGGTAATATCTGAGGTCCATGAATGAGTTTTCTATATCTTCCATGAACCAATGATCATTGATATGACCAATTTATAAGGTGATACCTTGTTATC
>CANXYI012062714.1:0-21849 GCA_948208565.1 Hura crepitans
TGTGTAATTGCCTTTAAAATATCATTTAGTCATTTCCACCTCAAATAATGTTAAAAGTATGCCCTAGAGCTCATGTAATAGAGTAGTATTCATGCATTTAAACCTTATAAAATTATACTATAAGGCATTTCTCTTTATATCATGGTAACTTTTATACATTACTTAAAATTGTTTACAATGTCTTAAACCATGTTATAAAGTCCTTGGTATATAATCACGGTACAGAGAAAATCATGAAGTGTTCATGATGTGAGATTCTTATTACATGCAAATGTGAAATACCTAAATATCCCTAATCAAAGTATTAACAAGATGAGACATTGTTAATGTAAAAAGATCAGCACATGTTATACTTCTTGATTGGATCAAGCAGTAGTTCTCACAAGCTGTAAGTATAGAGATGCTTAGAGTTAACATGTGGTTGCTTACTTGGGAAGTAAGTACATCAGAGATGTACCATGAGATCTTCACACAGATACTTAATGTATGTCAGTAAAAGTATCTCATCATATCAGTGGTGCAAGTATCCTTAGACTTGAGATCACTAACTATTTTGAAATATGGAGTGACATACTTTAACTCTACAACTTTTACTTTGAATAAGAAGTATACATAGTGAGGTGCTTGGGTATGGCATAACATAGTTGAAGATAGGGTAGTAATCAACAAAGCATTCACCACCCTAGATTACAGCGGGGAGTTTATCTCACAGTTCTAATGAGTAACCTATATTCAGGAATCTCTAACTACAAAGTGACATGTGTGAATGGGATTCAATAAGGGCATTTTAGGAATAAAAGTGAAATTATTATAACAATATGTTTAGGCTTAATTAGACATACTTAGTTAAGCTATGAGTTGATATAAGTCCACACTCAAAACTGGATGAGATAAAAGATGGTGAAAGGAGTTTATTGCACTATAACTGTATATGGAAGGTTTAAGTCAAACCACTTGACTTTCTAGCACCTAGGTGGTCATGTTTCTTGGCTAGATGTCTCTCTTAACTTGTATACATGTGATATATCAATTAGTGAATTGATATTGATTCAATGAGATTGAATTTATAGAGTCCCTATTAGATCAGGACTCTAATTCACTGTGTATTGCCAAGTTGTTCTAAAAACCCATAGGGTCACACAAATAAAAGGAGTTTGAGGAAGATTCAATGAGATTGAATTTTCTAATGATACAAGATATCATTAGAAGATGAATTAAGAAAAAGAAATGAGCAAATGGGCTTAGGACCCACTTGCAAATGAAAAGTCCAGAAAATTAGGATTTTTGAAAAATCGAGGTTTTTGGACTTGGGCCCTGTTGAGTCCGAACTTTTAATTATTCTTTCATCTAATTTTTTATGGGCTTTTAAAAGGTTTAAAAAGCCTTAAGTCAAAGTAATTATTAATCCAAAATAGGGCCTAGGAGTGCCACATAGGATTAATGAAAATGGGGCTAAAATAAATTACACATAAGCCCATTAAAAGGCTTATGTGCATAAAATAGAAAGAGGTCCAATTGATGGGTCCATTCTATTCCAACTTATGCCAAATTTTAACTTTTAAAATCTAACCTAAAAATGGTTTATTTATGATATAATTAAATCTTATTGTAGCAGCCACCATAAGGAGACATTCTGCTACAGAATTTTCGCATAAAACAATTAAAAAACACGTTTTCTTCTTCTTCTTTCATCTGCTTGTAATTCTTACTAGCATCTGGAATTACAATTAATCCCCAGTACACTTGAATGGCTAAGATCTTCTATGCTACTATTTGATCCAATGGCCCATTTTGCTCCCTACAAACAATTTTCACTATATTTTCCATAAATATTCATTTAATTGAATTTATTTTCCTTATTTTTTTCTAATAGCTTCCATGTCATAAAAATTTGAGTCACATAATTTTCATATTTCTCATATTATTGTAGTATCAAGATATGTCAGTTTCAAATTTTTTTGAGCACATTTTCTGAATTCTCCATTCAGCTCTAAATGATTTACTATTCACCATAGTAAATTAGATTTTATTTTTTATTTCTAACCTCTTATATAATCTCAAATGCTTCTCAAATTACACCATAATACATTAAATAATTAATAATACCTCTCAATATGTTCCACTCAAATTAGGCCCGAAATGCACTATTCACAGCCCAGTGTCACTATTCATCGGGGCTATCTCCCAAATCTCATTCTTTTTATATTTTTCATACTCTTCAAGTGCTACATTCTTATTTTCACCATTTTCCACATACTCCACTCATTCTTATTTTGCCCTTGGTCATATTAGGTATTTACCATTTTGTCCTTTGGTTGTTTTTCACTCTTTTGTTCACACCACCTAATTCTACTCGAATCGTACATCTATTTTATTCCCACTCTTTCCTTTTAATTCTAATTTTGTCCTTAGGAAAAACTGGACCAAAAGTTGGAGTTAGTCTGGGAAGTAAACCAAAGAGATTATAGGTTTAAGAATTTTCTCTTATTCATGCCTACCACATAATATCGATTTTCATCTCAATGGTTATAAGTTTTATCAATTCCCTTCAAGCATGCAATTATCGCGATTAATTTGAACACGTTTGCATGTCAAAAAGTGATCAAAATAAAATTAAGTTAAAGCAAATAAAATACATATCAAGAATAAATCATAAATATCCCACATATATGAAATCAAGCCAATTTATTAAATCAAGGACATTGGTCTAAAATCATTTTATTAGATAGATAAAACATTGGTTCTAAAAAATGATTTATTAAAAATGTTCATCTTATTTATTAAAATTATTTTCTAAGGGGTTATGGAACTTTAATTCCAAAGTCATTTTATTAGTTAAAAACATTTTACTCGTATTTAAATAAAACTATTTTTGTTATTGGAACATTGGTTCCAAATTAATTTTATTAATTAAAGAACTTGTATCAAATAAGATCTCTTTTATTTAAAACTTCTCATCTATTCAATTATTCAAATAATTTGGGAATTGAATGACATTGATCCTTAAAACATGCCATTTAAAACATTTATTTAATAAAGACCTTTTTTTATCAAATTATATTATTTATTAATTTATTAGAACATTGGTTCCAAAAATCATTTTATTTAAGTCATTTTTATTTAATTAAAATACTCATATTTGCATAAAATTTTATTCTTTTAATTTAAATAATTTTGGGTGAGAGGATTTTGATCCTCAAAATATGTTGATTAAAATATTTATTAATTAAAACGCATCATTTTTATCAAATTAAAACAATTTTGGATATTTGAAGTCTTTGCTTCCAAAACTTTTATTTTTATGCAATTAAACTCTTATTTTTTATAAAACATTTTATGTGACTTTAATTTTAATTGAACTAAAAAACATTTTAATTACCTATTACAACATGCATGGAATTATACAGGAAAATATTTCAAATAATTACAACTGAAAATCCTACTACAAATATTCTAAAAAGCTAATGAAAATTAATTATATATCAATAAAATGATAAAAATACATAAAAATAAATCTTCCACATTTTATTTTAACCTTCCACAGCACCAAAAAATCATCAAATCAATCTAGATAATAAACCACTAAACCAAAAATTATTTAGGGACAAAAAGGTAATTTTGACTCGAACAGTCACCTATGCTATTGAAACCAAAAATCACCAAACCCAAAAAAATGTCTTGGACACAAAAATGGGCCAAAAATATTATTCTTTCATGCCCATTTTTAAATGCTTATCAACAAAATACAATGGAAATAAATCTCTTAATAATAATAAACATTAAACTCCAAATAGAATAAATATCAAACTCAAAATAGAATAAATTAAATCAACACATAAATACACAAATAAATAACTAAAAGAACAAATAAAATTAGCATAATGAAGACACTTAAAGACATGAAATCATGGCCATCAAAAGGAAATGAACATCATCAAAAAGGGATTAAAAATAAGCAATCATATGCACAAAATCAAGAACACAAAATAATCATAAATGAACAAAGAAAAATTTATTAAATCGTCATATGTCTCACAAAAATTAAAGGAGTAAAATCATTCCTGAAAATGGGTTGAACCTTCACATAGGTTTAATAATGAAACCATTTTTCATAGGGAATCATAAATTTAAAGGAAATGATACAAAAATAATAGGAGAAGAAAATAAAAAAAACTAAAAAAATAATATATATACCTAGATTAATGATTAAATCAATAAACAAAGAAATAAAATAAATGGAATAAAGAGAAAAAGTTTACCTTTTCCAATGGAGTAAATCCATCAAAATGGGTCTTTTAAAACTCTATTTTTATGAAGAATCATAGATCTTAAAAAAATCTAAAAGAAAACCATAGAAAAATAAATCAAGAATACAAAAAAAATAAAGATTAAAGGGAGGAAAGAGAGGCTCATTGCAATGGTTTCATCAAGGATATACCTCAAAAATGGAGGTTCTAAGTGTTGTAGGATTAGACTTTCAAAATTCAAGTAAAATCTTCTATTTTCAAGCTTCTTAAATGGGTTTTAATAAAGGTTTTTTGTAGGTTTTTCTAGTAGATTTTTTTTTTTTGGTATAGAGAAAAGAAAGAAAGAAGATGAAGTGTAGGTCGAGAATAATAAAAAATGGTTTTTCTTTCTTCTTTTTTCTTGTTATTGCCATTTACCTCCCTTTCTTCTTCCAAAAAATGTTTTATTTTCAGAAAAAATGTGCACATAAAATAAAAGGGACCCTTCCCTATCCCATTTACCATACATTAAACAAAAAAAATAAAAAAGGCCCATAAATGGTCCCCTTTTAAAATTAAAATAAAAGAAAAAAGAAAGAAAAAAATTATAGGGCCCACAAATGGTCCCTTTAAAAAAGATTTAGTTTAAAAATATGTGCACATAAACAAAAAAAATTATGGGGGCCTCAAATGGTCCCCACAATCTACTAATAAGATGTAATGAAATGGCTATATGGATGATGGCCACATGGCAATCCTAAATGGACTATATTTTTTTCAAGGTATTTTACTTGTTTTGCAAGCCTTCTCTTACATCACTTGAGAATTATCCGATTTTTGAGAATTTCATAATTAAAAACCATTTAAACAAGGAAGTGTCTCGAATCCATATGTCTGCAGTTACCCCCACTTTGATGGGGCTTGAATTGTATATAGCAAGTGACATCAAAGTTTAGAAGAAAGGAAAAGACGCATGCTTGCACCTCAGAGTTGGTTTCGAGAGCTCCCTCTGCTCGATAGGAGTAAGTTTTAACCTTCTCTAGGGCTAAGAGCTCTCTCTGCTTAGTAAGTATGTGGAGATAGTTTGATATTTAAGTTTTAACACTCTTCTAGACTGAGAGCTCCACTTACTCTGTAGGTGTGAGTTTTAACCCTTTCCATGGCCAAGCACTCCCCTTACTAGGTAGGTGTTATTGAGATGATATGACGGTTGAGTTTTAACACTTTCCAGGATTGAGAGCTCCACTTGCTCAGTAGGTGTGATTGGGATGATTTGAGTTATGAGTTTTAACCTTTCTAGGACCAAGAGCCCTACCTGCTTAATAGGTGTGAGTTTTAACCCTCTCCATGATCAAACACTCCCCTTGCTAAGTAGGTGCAACATTTGTTAGCTTTGTCTAAGAGCTCCCCTTGCTCAATAGTGTGACATCTATCGACTTTATCTGAGAGCTCCTTCTACTTGGTAAGTGTGATGTCTGTCAGCTTTATTCAAAGCTCCTCGTGCTTAGTAACTGCGACAATTGTTAGCTTTAATAATTAAAGCCATACTCTAGGCTCCATTAGAGGCCGCACTCTAGGCTATCTACTTTATTGGTGTACTTATCAATAGTTATTCCTTAAAGAAGATGTAGAAGCTAGAAAGCTTGGAACTAAAAAGAGAGTTAATGCATTATATAGTGAAAAGCTAGTAAGCTTGCCCTTTGCTTTGGCTCTCTCTAAAGGGAGGGATCGTTCTAATTTTCTATAAAAGTATAGTTTATTATTAGTGTATTATATCCTGTAAGAGGTAAATAGATCCCAGTTAATGTTTGTAGTGTCTGTAGTATGTGTTTGATTTGTTTGTTATGCTTTGTAATGTAAAAATTGCCTCTATAATCATAAAGAAAACTCGATGTTAAGTACCAATAATCCCATGGATGTATAAACTTGCCTGAAAAATAGTTGCATATATATATTAGGCAAATTTGACTTTGACTTCGACTTCAACTTTGACTTCTATGTCATCCATCCTTATAGTAGCCATGTCTATTATTTGTCAGCCTGAATGACAATGCTTTTGTAGTTGAAAAGCAAGTAGGCTTGCCCCCTATATTATCTTCACTTTAACAAAGGGTGTAGCATTTGTCACTTAGGAGGTTATCCTTCTTGTAGTTTAAGATCTTTATAGATCTTCATTCTCTTATCACTTAATGGTTCACATAACCTGTAATTAAATAAGGTACAATTGTCAACTTAACACATTAGACTAAGTTTACATGGCTTACTTGTGTTAATGATCGAGACTTAGTGGTTTAAAGATCAAATGCCCCTATCATTTTGTGAGCATCCATGAAATTCTTAGCTATTATTAATATGATGTCTACACCTTACCATGCTTATATCTTAAAAAAGCATTAGTGTAAAGAAGAGGTGCTTGCAATGAAACATATATGAGCCTATGAAATGTTTATTTTCAACCTAGTTATAGGATTTATTAGATGTAACTACTTTCAAAATGAAACTATTTTTATGCCTAAAATTATATATGTGTACACATGTCATGTGTTATAGATGCAAGACCAGCCATGGCTTTGCTAATAGATAGGTACAGTTGAGGCAATTCTAAAGGTTCATTATACAAAGGTTGATTTATTTGGATAAGGCTAAAAGTAAGTGTGTTTATAAGGTATCAAGAACTGCGTTTAGTTATTTTTACAGCTTGTGTCTATTTTATTGCATGCGAGCAATAGTTTTGGTCTTCAAAAGTATAAGGTTTATGGCAATTGGAAATCAAGGTGGGCATTTCTTCATTGACCAATGATACCCCCACTTCCCTATAGATTGTCAAATTATTATCTCTATTTGTCATCTTTTTCTTTACCCTAATTTTTGCCTAAAGGGCCTAAAAGTTTTCCCCTCTAGCTGATTGTGCCCTAACTTTTGCCTAATGTGCCTTTTAGAGGAAGTTTTCACATTAGCAACCCACCTAGCTTTTGCTTAGGTGATCGTAAAAGATAAACCTAACATGCATTCTTTTAGGAGCCTTCCTTATTAATCAATGAGATTACTAAACTTCTTATTCATTAAAGTAACTTTTATGTAGTTCAAGATGATTTAACTTGGTGTGAGTCTTTACTTGAGTAGTTCCCAGTTTAAACTTTTCACTTCCTCGGGTAATGCTAGATTCTTTTTATCATCAGATTTTTTTATGTTAAATCTTGATTTGTTTTATTTTAGTCAAAGGAATGCTTGAACTTATAACATTTTCAAAAGGTTATTAAAAGAATTGGGGCCCTCTTTATGCAATAAGATTTTCATATAAGAGAGAACCACTTGTTTAAGGTTTATCGATTGCCTTTCTAATTATTTGTATTTAAAGTATAAGGATGATTATTTTGAGACCCTTTTTTTGTGAAAGTGGGATTGGCATTAAACTCAATGTTAGTGGGGTGAAATAGGGTTTTATTAAAGGATTAGCTGGCACTAGCACCTTAAATTGCCTTCTCTGATGATTCTGATCACTTGTATTAAGAACTTGGCCCAGAAGATGGAAAACTATTTTTAGGATCCTTCATATGTACCCATAGGGTTAATTATAAAGCTAATCCTAAGATTTTATTGGTTATGAGGCTTGACTGGGAAATTGATCTAATGCTTTGGTTAAAGATTTTAGGGTTTTAGCATCTTTTAAGCTTTTTGATAACTATCTAGATGAAGGATTTATAAGGTTTAAACTGTAAGGATAGGAATAAAATGTCATAGGTGATAAGAATGGAAGATCATGGGTGATGATACAGTAAAAATACTTGTATTCCATCAAGAGGAGATAAATTTAAGGTGTTAGATTTCCTGGATCTTTTGGGCTAAGATTTAGTAAGATGGTGATTGGGTTGAGATTTTAACCCCATAATAAAAGCTTGTTTGGCAATCTCTTCTTTTAGTCTTTTGGCCCTTATTTCATCCTTATTTCTAAAAGTTTCCTTAGTTTAATAGCTGAATGTGGAATAAAATCCTCTCTCTTTTTTTACTATCTCTTTTCAGTTATTAAAAGCTATAGAGAATGTGATCTAAGATGCTTACATATCCTAAGATTAAACAAACTAGTCATAATTGAATTAACATCAAGTATGTAATTATTATCAATACGCATATTATCGCATGGCAAAACATCATATGAGTGAGATAAAGATGAGAAAATTTCATTGAAAGAATAAAAAAGAAGTTTTAAGTTCTAAAACATATTCAAAAGTATAAAACATTTTAAAGACACAAAAAGAAAAGTTAAAGTATAGGCTTAAAGCTTTCTTGGGATCAAATAGCTAATAAGTAAGGCTCAATCTTCTTGGAAAGATCTTAAATAGTAGTTTAGAGAGCTCGGTATTCATCACCTTCATAATTATGGGAAGTGCCATAGATATCTTAAAGCATTACCTATTCTAGTAAGCTTGATTCAAGCATAAAAATTAGTGGTTAAATGTTATTGCTTGGATCCTTGCCCTATCTTCTTCCCTTCTTCGAGGCTTGGAATCTGCTTGCTATTGATTATATCTTAAATAGTGGTCCTCACATTTATGATGATGATACTCACAATATAGATCTAAGCAATGTCTAAGAGATCCTTACAAGTGAGTGGGTCTGGCGAGTAGTGGCTGTAACTTCCCATCTTTCATTAAGTTCTTGAATTGCCAAGACAGGGGTTTGTCTTCGATCAGAGGGCCTCTTAAAGGTCCACTCTTTACCTTGTTAGAATAGGGCCATTTTTTGTTTGGATGCTCTTTCTCCTCTATCTCATTTTGTCATGAAGATTTGGCATTTGAAATAGAGCTGGATAAAGCATTAGTCAGACTACTAGTGATGGCATCTAGCATTTCCTATTTAAAGGTCATAAAAGCTTTTTTAAATTGATCATAAGGAAAGAGATCATCTCATGACCCTTCAACCATAGGTTAAATAGTTGCAGGTAGGTCTTTAACATGTATTGCATCTTTCATTTCCTCCCTAAAATGATCCAAAACTTCCATCACCGCTTTTCGAGAAATAGGAGCATCTTAGTCATCAACTAGGATTTAAGGATAAAAGTTAAATGATCTCTTAAAGATGAAATAAGGGAATTTATTAGTTGGTGAGTTATAAAAGATTTCTACCAATACTAGCCAATAGCTACTATTTAATGGCTATTAACCATAAGGGGTTAGTATGATACATGACAAAAGATTATTCATGATAGATGTATATATGATATGCATATTATGCATCATTGACAAACACATAAAAGTTACCTTCCAACCTTATTTCTCCCACACACATGGTCTAGCCATAGTGATCTTAGGTGGGCTTTATTCAAGCATTAATAATGAATGCAAGAACACGAATGGTGCACTGTTTTAAACTAGTAGCATAATGCTCCTCATTCTAAGCATACAAGAGGTTTTGACAACTATTGTTGGATGAATTCTAACCATTTCAAGACAAAAATTAGTTTAATCTATCCCAGTTACAAAAGACCTAATGTTTTAAGCCCTGTCTTATAAGAAAGGCTGAAATTCATTTCACAACAATAGTACATGTCACACACAACGCAATTTATTATGAAATCCTAAAGGGAAGTGTATCTAGGCCAATTACATAGGCTATGGTAAAGTCCATTCTCAAAGTCATTGTCCTCCAAACAGGATCTCTCCTAATGAGTCTTCCCAATCATGGGTAATAATGACCTATTAGTTCACTATTTTATATTCCTTTAGGAACAAGGCTTAAAGTGGTGATTATCATCCCAAACAATCCATTAAATTGGGTGAAATTGGCTTCAGGCTTCGAAATGCCACTGAGGGTAAAAAGGGATGCCTAATCTATTCTAACACTCTAACATGATATGTAATTTCAAGAAATGATAAACCTTAGAACTAGAGATTCGATGAATATTAATTATAGGGCACTTTTATAGCAAATTCTCTTGAGGATTGCCTAATGGAGTTGCCAACTGAAAGTACCTCAACTGTGGGCTCGAGCCTGACCAAAATAAGCCTCCAAAAGGCATGTTCTAAATATAACATAAGGATAGGAGCTCAAGTGTCTCCCATAAGGCAGTTAACCTAGTGGTGATTATAAGTCACCACCTAGGTAGTTAGTCCGAGAAGTAAACTAAAGAGAATTCCCTCTTATTCATGCCACCACTATATAATACTAGTTTTCACCTTAAAGGTTCCAATTTTTATCAATTCCTTTCAACCTTGCAATTATCGTGATTAATATGAACATGTTTACACATTAAAAAGCGATCAAAATAAAATTAAATTAAAGCAAATAAAATACACATCAAGGATAAATCATAAATATCCCACATATATGAAATCGAGCCAATTTATTAAATTAAGGATATTGATCCAAAATCATTTTATTGAATAGATAAAATATTGGTTCTAAAAAATGATTTATTAAAAATATTAATTTTATTTATTAAAATTATTTTCTAAGGGGTTATGGAACTTTGGTTCTAAAGCTATTTTATTAGTTAAAAACATTTTACTCCTATTTAAATAAAATAAATTTGGTTATTGAAACATTAGTTCCAAATTTATTTTTTTAATTAAAGTACTTTTATTAAATAAGATCCTTTTATTTAAAACTTTTTATCTATTTAGTTCTTTAAATAATTTGGGATTGAAGGGCATCAGTCCTTAAAACATACCATTTAAAACATTTATTTAAGAAAGACCTTTTTCATCAAAATAAATCATTTTTAGTGTAATACCTCCTACTCAATCCATTTTCAAATCGGGCAAGAAATGCCACTTCTCAGAAGGTCACCCATCTTAATACTACTCTTGTTCGTAGCTTATTTAACCCGATAAAAAGTGTTATTTTCTTAAGGTTTCATAGTGTAATTAGAATGTAATCCATTCTCATTCTATTGTATTTAAAGGTGGTATGGTGTCTTAGGTGAATTATACATTTAGAATATCAGTGATCTCATATGATTTCTACTCAAATAGATTTTACCAAAAATCTAATAACATAACGAATTTAACCTGTAAAATAGACACTTGTATAATCATTTTATCCACAGTCACTCGCACAAGATCTTTCTGATCCTCCATAGTCTCTATGATGATCATTTAATAGCAATCCACACAACTCAAACATACACACAAATATAATGCATTTCAACATCAGTTATAGTACTACATATCATTATTATTACATCATTGTCCTTAACCTATACATGAGTGCATCTATACATATATGACATCCATAAACTAAAAACATAAGTTATACCCAAGTAGGCTGGTTGCTATGCTGCTTCAGTAAGGCTAAGCTGTATGATCTATCTATTACTTACGCATTAGGGAAAATCAATTCGCTAAGCATACACTTAATGGTGAATTTAATGATTCATACACTAAATCATAGACACCATGCATTATGCAAGCACTCAGTTGCAATCATAATCACATCATGTTTACAATTAGGCAATTTCGTGCAGCAAAGTTATGTAAAGTTCATGCATATTAAATCTTATTAATCTCTATCATCTCATTAGTCTATGTTCTATTTATTTATTTATATTCATTATTCCAGTAGGTGGCCCATATCCAAAAAATACACTTTAGACACTAGATAATGGGATCTAAACTTTTGTAAGTGCCCATATTTTGGACCTCAATGGTTGCACCTATCATAAATCTCAATATGTGTAAAGGGTTCTATCTCAGAACCTCGATGACTGCACTCATCTCAAAACTTGTGTAGGGATCCTCATAATGAACCTTGACAACTACACACATCATCACATCTCATGTCTTAAATGTGCAGTGGTCCTTGTGGACCTCAAGGTGGATGCACCAGCATAACATCATAAAAGGTCAATATCATAGCACAATCATCCACATAGACTGACACTCATAACACCAGAGTGTCCTAGTAGCTGTTACTTCCTAGTTGATCGGTCTACTTATCTAGTAGGTGCCTAACCAATATAGGCTTTAATTCAATTTCTTATTACCTTTTTAATATCAAATCAATTATTCATTTTATGCTTTACGTGTCCAAGTACAACATATTGCAGGTCACTTGTTCTTGCTCTTTACATTTCAATTATTACCCCTTTATCCCTTCTCATAGTATGCCTTCTCTTAATTTAATTCTCATGCATTATTATGTCTCTTATTCATCTCATTCCATATATGTTTACTATATAAACTTCCTTCTCTTTTATAATCCATTTAGTCACTTAATCCATAAAAATTTGGTTTTACATTTTATTCCTTAACGTAGCTAAATCTTATTGCTTAATATTATATTATTTATGCTTATATATCACTCACTTAGCTTTTAGTTCCATGAACACTATTATATCCCATTTAGCCACTTAGGTAAATTACATTAATTCCATTTCTTTCCAAGGTTTCATTTTAAACATGTTCATCCCATTTAAACAAAGCTAAAATCATGCTATTTATGCCTAATCATCAATCACACACACACCTCTAAGGTGGACCATTCGACCATTTAAGCTTTATGGCTATCTATCATGTTTTACACCAATTTTTCATGTTATTTTAGTATTAAACATCATCTTCAGTTCATCCTTACATATACACTTGCATTTCCATACAAACATATATATACACACACATACATGCCTAATTTAGAGAAATAATTAAATTTAATGCACAAATCATTAAATTCACTTACTATGGGTTTCAAAACACTTTTAGTTCACTCTTCAAGCTTTATCCTTTTACCTCTCAATCACTTTCCTCTCTTTCTCTACAAACATACACATGTTCCATCAACTAAAATTCACCAAAAATTTTACAAATATCTAAATTAATTTCTAAGCTCACAAATACATTAGGTAACTAAAATCCCATCTTAAGGAAATAAAAATAACCTCTAATTCTTACCTTGGTCACTATTCACCCCACTTGAAAATCTCTCTTTTTAAGCCCTCTCAAAGCTATCTTACACTAGAATAAGCATGAATGGAG
The DNA here is from genome assembly GCA_948208565.1 of Hura crepitans. Taxonomy (NCBI): domain Eukaryota; kingdom Viridiplantae; phylum Streptophyta; class Magnoliopsida; order Malpighiales; family Euphorbiaceae; genus Hura; species Hura crepitans. Next base: position 13,196 of record CANXYI012062714.1, read on the forward strand.
TGTGAAGGGAATTTTGATGTATTTAGGTGAGAGAATAATGATGATTTAATGGCATATATAAAGAAAATAATTAAGGTTCATAGGGGAGAAGGTGGCATCGGGTAAGGGTGGAAAAAGAGGAAGAAGTGTTGTGTTTTAAAAGGTCTAGGGTCCACTTTTATGTAGGGAAGGAAGGCTTAGATAGATGACACTTGGCAAATGGATGGTGGAGAATTAATCTAAATAAATTTCTCTTTAAAAATTCATAGTTTATGCTATAAATCTCAAAAAAAATTAGCTAACTACAAACAACTCACTCCTGACCCATGATGATAGCTAGAGATAGGCTCTCAAGCAATGGTATAAAACTTCAGGAAATAGGTCTGCACGAACCTATTAGATAATATCTGCACAGACCAAATACAAAAACTGGCTCAAAACTTAGCCCATAAAGCCCATGGATTGGTGTACTTAAACTTAGTCCGCACTGACTAGTACGAACAAGTCCATATAGACTTGTCGATGAAAAAATCCTTCCAAAAGCAAAATTCTTCCTATTTAGATTAGGATTCAGAATCCCATTAGGATTCTAACCTCTTTCTGAATAGGAAAAAACCTTAAACCTAAGCTTATAAATATTTCTCTTGAACCAAGGGAAAAAAAGGAAAGGCTAGAAAAACCTATTGTCCTGGCACATACATCCCATTCCAACATTCAGAATAAAATCCTAAACAAAACACATCCATTCGACCCACTAGCTTCACAAAAAGTACTTTTTCCTAAGTCTCTATACTTTTATGCCATTTTTTGAAAAGTATATTCATTCAAGTAATATCTGAGGTCCCTTTCATCTTTCATACTGCTTTCATGGGCCTATGATCTCTAAAGATTGATTGTAAGTGAGGCAATTCTTTATTATTCCCACTTTAAATCATGAGGAGTAAGTCATTGTCATAAGAGGTTTCATAGTGTATTATTCATCATTATCATGCTATGTTCATTCTTTTATGTTAATTTGTATTTAATGGACTTAATTGTGGACATGATGAGGTTTGCATGAACTTAGATTTATTAATTACGAGCATGATAAGGTTTGCATGGACCTATATTTCTTATATAAATATGATGAATTGGTCTACATGAACTTATATCTAGTAAGCATGACCTTGTATTTTAAATGTCCTATTATAAGCTATTTGATTTTGTTTGCCATTTTATTAACATGATTGTATCATGTATGAAAATACATGTTGGCATGTAGAGAATTATCATGTGATTTACACGGACTCCCTGTCATGAGGGTTGTAGTCTGTACGAACTTATAGGTGATAAATTGTATTATTTTATTTAGTTTTGCCTCGTTTATACAAGTAATTGTTCTTGATTCATAAGCTTTAAATGTGTTTATATCTTTTTCCTTTATATGTTTTCTTCATGTGCTCTTGGTTTGACATCATTTGACTTCTTATCTTTTGAGTTGTAATCAATTTTGATCACTGGACTGGGAGTCTAGATGGGCATAACCTTCCCTTAAGAATAGTCTGCACGGACTAAATCTAGAACCATATGAAGTCTGCACGGACCAAGCGATGCAGAGGTGGGACCATTCCAATGCCTTATTTTATTTCTTTTTGTTATGTACTTATTATGTCTTTTTGTTCACTTTGGGTTGTAATAGTTAGTTAATCAACCTGTTTTACATGTTAATTGCTCCACTTTCACATTAAATGATTTTTCTACCTAATTAATTGGTATTTTCATAATAAAATTATTTTGAAGTTTTTCTTAATCAAAAGTCACAATAAGAAAAATGTATTTTAATAAAGGCTAATCTCCTAGAGATGGAAGTTGGGCAATTATCACTAATTCCTATGAAACTATGGGTAATTGTCAAGCCACACTACAACTAATGAATGACCCACTTTCTGGATGTACAAATATATTATTATACCTTTTAATTTTTACAAGTTACTTTTCTTAAATGCAAAGGTGACATGGATGCTTAAATATAATGTTTACTTGCTTGCTTGATATGGGACTTATAAACATTGCAATATATATGGACAACATATTATAAGGGCATAAAAAGATCTAAAATTTTGAACCTTTTTTGTACAGAAGATCAAAGGTTCTGTGGCGACTCCACTAACCACTCTCATCCTTGGTAAAAATACATAATCTGTACAATAGAAGCCTTAGATCTTACCTTAAAGTTAGCACAAAGCAATAAGATAATGGTTAGGTTTTGGAAGAATAATTATTTTATTGAGGGCTTAGGACTAGTAGAGCAAATCGTGTGTCAATTGTTTTCAATCGTGTCTTATGTGTATTCCCCACAATAATTATAGGAGTAGGTTAACCTCTTAAACTACTTTAATCATGTTTTAATCGTTCATAGAAAATTTTAATCATACTTGCTTTATGAAACTGATGGTTAAGTCTGCATGGACCTATTTTAATGCAAGTGAGGTCTGCATGGACCTATTATTTAAATATGTATATAATATAAGGTCCATATAAACCATGGTATGATAATAATATCATGTTTGCCTTATCTATTATGTTTTAATGTATTCTGTTCACCATGTTAGCATACCCTTATAACTATATCATATTATATGATTATTATGTTCCTTAATATGCATGTTGTAAGTATTCTAAAATTAATGCAGGTCCGCACAAACTCCTTATCACAACGATTATAGTCCACATGGATATTTAAGTCTTTTGCATGTTTATTCTATTTTATAGTCCATATGAACTCCCTCTCACAAGGATCATAGTTTGCATGACAATCATCTTTGATTTCTAGCCCTTACATGTATTTGTGTTTCTCACCTTCTCTGTGGGCTTTTTATGTGTTCTTTATCTAGTATTATTAAACTTTTCTCTTTCGAGTTTTATACAAGTGACCCTTCTCACTAGATAGAGATCCAAACGAACATAATATCATTTATGCAGTAGTCTACACAAACTAATGTTAGAGCCTTATAGTGTCTGCACAGACTAGTCGACATATAAACGAGACCATTCTAATGCCTTTTTTATTTCTTTTGGTTTTGTACTTATTATGTCTTTTGAATTAATATGGGTTGTAATAGGTAGTAAATAACCTATTTTACATGTTAATTGCTTAACTTTAATATCAAACAATTTTAAACATAATTAATTCGTGTTTTCTTAAATAAAATGATTTTAAGTTTTCTTTAATTAAAAGTCACAATAATAAAATGAATTTTCAAAGGCCAATCACCTAGAGATAGGAGTTGGGTAATTACTACCAATTCCTGTGGAATTACGAGTAGTTGTTAGGTTAAATAACAACTGATCAATGACTCAATTTATGGATGTACAATTATGCTTGTTATATTTTTTAAATATCGCAGTTTACTTTCTTTACATCAAAGGATGATATAATAGCTTTAAATATAATGCATGGTTGCTTGAAAAGGTATTAATAAAAATTACAATATACAAAGAAGGCATATTATTCAGGCATAAATAAAATCTAAATTTTGAACCTTTCTGGTACAGAAGATCAGAGGTCTTAGTGTAGAGGCTAGAAGGTGACTCCATTAACCACTCTCATCCCCAGTAAAAATATCATAATCTCTACACTAACTGCTTTAAAAATGATTAAAATCAATAGTTGAATTATCTTCCAAAAATCAGAATTTATTTTTGAGAAAAATTATTTTTGGGTAAAAATGTCATAAATTAATTTTGTTTAATTACTTCCTGATCTTACAAAATTCTAAAACAAATTCCATTGGCTTAGCTAGAATTTTTTACCATCAAATCATGTTATTTTTAGAATTTTCTTAGCACTTTTAAAATAATTTATCGTTCAGCTTCAACTAAGTTACTATTTACGGGACACCAATAAGCAAACTTTACAGTCAATTTTAGCCCCTTAAATGACTTCGATTCGGTCCCAAATTTTATCCATAGTTATATTGTAACCAATACTATCATTCTATGGCATTAGTTTACCTCAGGTTCCCAAAAGTACTATTCACTGTTTAGGCCCTATTTATAATAACGAAAATTTACGAGCATTACAGTTCTTCCCCTCTTAAAAGAATTTCATCCTCAAAATTCCCTAGACTAAATAAGTGAGGATATTGAGCTCTCATCTACTTTTCATTTTCCTACATGGCCTCCTCAACTTATGGTGCCTCCATAACACCTTTACCATTAGGACTATTTATTCTTTAATTCTTTAACTTTATGAGCAAGAATCTGTATCAGGTCTTCTTCATAGGTGAAGTCAGGTCGCACCATGATCTCCTCTATTGGTAACTCATGAGAAGGGTTTGATCTACATCACCTTAACATTGACACAAGGAACACGTCATGGATCTATTGTAATTCTAGAGGTAAAGCTAACTAGTAGGCACTGGCCCTACATGCTTTATAATCTCATATAGGCCAATGAACCTAGGGCTCAGCTTGCCCTTCTTACCAAATTAAAGCACTTTCTTTCATGGTGAGACTTTGGGGAACACCTTCTATGCAACCCCATATTCGATGTCCTTTTGCTTCAAGTCTGTATAAGATTTTTGTCTATCTATGGCTGCTCTCAACCAACCTCTAATGATTTTCACCTTTTCTTATCTTCACCTTTTCTTTGGCATCTTTAATAAAGTCAAGTCCTATTAGCTTGCTCTCACTTAGCTTGCTTTAGCATAAGGGAGTTTTACACTTTCTCTTGTATAGGGCCTCATATGGCGCTATGCCTAAGCTGGCTTAGTGACTATTGTTATATGCAAACTCTACCAAAGGCAAATAGTGATCCCAACTTCCTTTGAATTCAATTGCATAGCTGGGTAAAATATCCTTAAGTATCTAAAAAATCAATTTAGTTTGCCCGTTTGTCTGTGAATGGAATGCCATGCTAAAAGTCAACCAAATACCTAAGGTTTAATGTAATTTCTGCTAAAATCTTAAAGTGAATCTCAGGTCTCAGTCTAAAATAATGGAACTTAGCACTCTATAGAGTCTCACAATCTCATTAATGTATAACTGGGCTAGGATCTCTAAGGAATAGTCTATCTTCATAGGAATAAAGTGGGTTGTCTTTGTTAATCTATCAACTATCACCCACATAGCATCATATTTATTCCTAGTCATAGGCAATCCCATCACAAAGTCCATCATCACCTTTTCCCACTTCCATTCTAGAATTGCTATAGGGTGAGCAATCTAGAAGGGAATTGATGTTCTACTTTTACTCGTTGGCATGTTAGGCACTTGGTCATATGCTCAGTCACATGTTTCTTGATTCCTAGCCACCAATAGTAGGGCTTTAAATCTAGATACATCTTCGTGCTCCCTGGATGCATGGTAGAAAGGGCTTTGTGGGCTTCTTGCAAGATCTACTTCTTGATAGTTTCTACATCTAGTACACATAGCCAATCATGGTAATCTAGGCACTCATTCATGTTGATATCAAAATCCGGAACCTTCCCTTCTTTGACCTAACTTATTATCTACATAAGCCACTTATGTTGCATCTGTGCTTCTTTCACCTGTTGAATCAAGCTAGGTTTCTCCTATAATTTAGCTAAGTGGGTTCCATCATTCTCATAGTGAAGCTTGGCATTCATCGTTCTCATAGCTGTTATGAATTTTTGACTCAAGGCAACTGCTACCACATTTACCTTTCCTGGGTGGTAGTCAATGAAACAATCATAATCCTTTATCAACTCTAGCCATTGCCATTATCTCAGGTTCAATTCTTTCTAAATGGGGAGGCACTTGAGGCTTTTATGATCTGTATAGATATAACATTTCTCACTATACAGGTGATGTCTTCATACCTTCAAAGCAAAAATAATGGTAGCTAGTTCTAAGTCATCTATAGGATAGTTTCTTTCATGAGATTTCAACTGTCGAGAGGTATATGCTACTACTTTGCCTTTTTACATTATCACACACCCAAGCCCATTACGGGAGGCATTAATGTAAATAACAAAATCCTTTCCTTGTTTAGGTTGGGTGATAATAAGTGCTTTAGTCAACATAGCCTTCAGCTTATCAAAACTAGCTTGACACTTATCATCCCATAAACTTCACATCCTTTCACAACAGTCTTGTCATCAGAGCTGTGATTATCGAGAAACCCTTCACATATCTTCTGTAATAACTAACCAATCCTAGGAAACTTCGAACCTCAGTCACATTCCTAGAGGGTTTCCACTTTAGCACTACCTTGACTTTACTTAAATCAACTCTAATACCTTCAGCTGAAGCAATGTGGCCTAAGAAGGTAACCTTAATCAACCAAAACTCACATTTACTTAGCTTAGCATAAAGTTATTTCTCCCTCAGGGTGTGCAACACTAGTCTCAAATGCTGCTCAGGCTCCTCCTTAATCTTTGAGTACACTAAGATGTCATTAATAAATACTGCCACAAATTAATCCAAATATGGTTTAAAAATCCAATTCATTAGGTCTCTAAATGATGTTAGGGCATTAGTTAGACTAAACAGCATCACCAAGAATTCATAATGGCCATACCTTGTTCAAAAATCTTTCTTAGAAATGTCAGACTCCTTAATTCTCAATTGATGGTGCCCTGATCTCAAGTTGATCTTGGAAAATACACTAGCTCCTCATAACTAATCAAAAAGATCATCGATTCTAGGCAAGGGATATTTATTCTTAATAGTCACCATGTTCAATTATCTGTACTCAATGCATAATCAGAGTAAGCCATCTTTCTTCTTAACAAATAACACTGATGCTCCCCAGGGAGAAACACTCAGTCAAATGAATTCTTTGTCAAGTAACTCTCGTAGTTATACCTTTAACTCCTTTAATTCTATAGGTGCCATATGATACGGTGCTATAAATATTGCTACAGTGCCTAGGTATACCTCAATCTCAAAAATCAATCTCCATCGTAATGGTAGTCTTAGCAATTCATCAAGGAATACATCTAGGAATTCTGACACCATAGGTATCTAATCAAGGCTTAACTCAATCCTTTTGGTGTCAATATATGAGCCAAATATGCCTCATATCCCTTTCATATCAATTGTCTAGCAGTAGCTGCTAAAATAATCTTAATGGAAACATCTCTTTCACCAAGCATAGTTACCTCATTCTAATCTAGAGTTTTAAGACATTTTTTTCCATTTATAGTCTACTATGGCTTCATGTTTAGATAGCTAATCCATTCCTAAGATGATATCAAACTAATCAAATGGAAGTTCAATGAGATCCATAAAAAGCACATGTCCTTGAACAACTAAAGGGCAATCTTTATTTACCTTATTAACTGTTACTTATTGCATAATTAGGTTACTAACCATAATGTCTATATATGTAGGTTATGATTTTAACCCTCTATCCTATGCTCATGCAATATAGATGTAAAAGCGTGTGGATCCTAGATTAATCAAAGTTAAAACATGCAGCTCAAGTAAAAAGAATGTACCTGCTATGACATCCAGAGAATCAGCCTCCTATCTAGCTCAAATCATATACTGCCTCACCAGGGCTCGAGCCTCAGATCTAGGCCTCTGACTAGGGCTAGCTCACTTTGACTCCTAAAAGGAGTTGGTAAAGATGCCTACATTTAAGTGCTACCCTTTTGCTTCCTAAGGCAGCCTCTTTAGAAATGGTCTCTGGACCCGTTTACAAAGCATGCACTAGATCAAGTTTTCTGATAAGTCCCTCCATGCCTTCCTCCATAAATACCATATCTCGATGGCCTACTTTTGGCTATAGAAATAGGGGCACTGGTAGCCTATTGTTGCCTGGGTCTAAACTAAAAGCCCTATCCTAATCTCTATGTTTAGCCCAATCTCTCTGGTGGCTAAGATGTCTATCCTCCCTTTTGCCTCTTACCTGCCTCTAAGGCTAAATTGGCTTGCCCTTAGGTGAAAGATCTCTTCTCCTAATAAGTCTCTCTCCTATCTTTTAGTAACTCCTCCACGTCATAGGCAATTAAAACTAGAGAAGTAAACTCCCAAATCTTAGATGTGGCTATCTGAGTCTGGATCACAATATCGAGGCCTTTCTCAAACCTCTTGCACCTTTCCTCTTCAGTAAGGAAAAACTCCTTGGCATGCCTACTCAGTTCGGTAAAGTTTTATTAAAATTATGCCCTAGAGATTATGTAATAGGGTAGTATTTATGTATTTAAACCTTGTGAATAATACTATAAGGCATTTTTCTTTATATTATGGTACTTTTATTTATTATTTATAATTGTTTACAATGTCTTAAACCATGTTATAAAGTCCTTGGTATATAATCACAGTGTAGAGGAAATCATGAAGTGTTCATGATGTTAGATTCTTATTGCATACAAATGTGATATACCTAAATATCCCTGATTATAGTATTAACAAGATGGGACATTGTTAATATGGAAAGATCAGCATATGTTATACTTCTTGATTAGATCAACTAGTAGTTCTCATAAGCTGTAAGAATAGAGATGCTTGAAGTTAACATGTGGATGCTTACTTGGGAAGTAAGTACATCGGAGACCCACCATGAGATTTTCACATGGATACTTAATCTATGTCAGTGAAAGTATCTCATTATACCAGTGGTGTAAGTATCCTTAGACTTGAGATCATTGACTATCTTAAATATAGAGTGATATACTTTGACTCCAAAACTTTTACTTTGCATAAGAAGTATACATAGTGAGGTG
>CANXYI012062741.1:0-15191 GCA_948208565.1 Hura crepitans
TTCTTCTTGATATTGCAAGATTTTCAAGAAAAAATTTTCACCTATTTTCATTTCATATGTTAAGTCTTGAGTGAAAAGGAATTGAGGCAAACAGAGTCTTCTAGAATTAATTAAATTCCACAAAGGGAGCAAGGTCAGCAAAGTTTCCATCAAAGGTAGTAAAGTATACAAGGTGAGTTCTTCATGGTTTTCATTAATTTTTTTGAGGGTTTTTTAATGGGAATGGCTACCTATGAATGCTTGGAAACTAATGAAGGGTGTGTGCATGGTTTTGAGAGGAATTGATGAAGAAAAGGGCTCGAAGAAGGTGAAGGAAAGCTTCCATGGTGGGTTGGAATTTGAGGTGTTACAAGCTTCAAATGCATTTCCTTGGCAAGTAAGTGAACATGGGTTTTTTTTCCTTGCTACTTAGTCTTTAGGGGTTGGAATTGTGCTTTAAGATTGTTGAATTTGTGTCCAATTGAGGATATTTGTACGCCTAAATAAAACTCCATAGGGAAATGAGCAGTTGAGCATTGAAATAAAAGTTTGTTTGATGGAAACTTGCTTATCTTATGTGAATAAATTGCTGATTGAGAGATGTATATAGTCTTAGGGTGGATAGGTAAAGAGTAAAACATGGTGATCATATACTTGTGGAGGTTGTTAGATTGTTTGTAATGAACATTTGCTTAAAAAAGGTTGATTAGCATGTGTGTGATAGTGATATTATGAGTGGCTAAGAGGTGGTGAGCCAATTGTGGGGTATATGTGTGCTATGTGTTGGCTTGGCATTGAGTTTAACATTTAAAAGTGATAAAGTGCATGTCATTTAAAGTTGGTAAGATAGGCATAATGTGTGTGAGAACTGAAGGTGTAGTCATGTACAAAATGTGTGTTTAATGTTTGATCACTTGAATAAAAAGGGTAGATAAAGCCTCTGAAATATGTGTGTGTGTATGTGTGTGTGTGTGTGTGTGTGTGTGTGTGTGTATGTGTTTGTGTGTGTGTGCATATAGCATTTTGAGATTGCTTAAGAATTGATTAAGTAGTGATACATGTATGCGCATATATAATCAAGCTTGAATGGTGTGAAACTAGGCCTATACTTTAGGTATAAGTGCGGTTTAGCATATAATTGGCTTGGCTAATGTATGTATGAATGTAAATTGTGCCATGGCCGAGACATGTACTTAGAGTAATCAACCTATATTGGCATGAATATATACCTATATGTGTGTAAACATGATTAAGATTATGTAAAAGCCTTGGTTGTGTAAGAAAATATGGGAAACAATGCGTGATCATGGCTTGTATATTAATGTGCCCGAGAGCAATACTTGTGGAAATATGAGGTGACCCTTAGGTAATTACTTGAAATGGTTTGGCACTATGAACCTTGATACATTGAACACAATATGGTTAAATTTACTTAGCCTAACTTGGACTTGGACATGAGACAATTTATGGTACACATGAATGCATGAAAATGACCTTAAACTTAGCTAGGAAATGACTTAGAAGGTAGTTGGTAATGTGCCTTTAAGGGATATGAATTGTGATTAGACACTGTGTCTATAATATATGCCTTTATGGGCTATTATTTGAGATTTACAATGATGGTAATGATGCCTATGTTTTGGCCTAGGAATGGCGTAATGATTGTATAGCTTAAGGCCTATGAACATTATGGAAATATTGATGAAAAATGCACTAAAAAATATTAAGAAATGAACTCAAAATTGGCTATTGAAATTGATGCAATGACTTATAATTGTCAAGTTGACCATTACCTGAACCAAAAATACCACTGGACAATAAATGACAAATAATTGAGAAATAATTAAGGAATAAATATAAGCATAATACATCTTAATTTTTGGCCATTCTAATACTTGAAAATTCTTATGAGAATTTACCTAGTACAGTCTAATCGTGGCTATACTAGACCAGGATAAAATTTAATTGCATGATAAAATTTATAACTGTCTATTTTTGGCTTAAGAATATTGTAAAAGGTTAATCAATAAAGAAATAAACATAAATTAGGTTGCTTAGCCCATTAGATAGACACCCACTGGATGGATTGACCAGTTAACTTAGGGATTTTAGTAGCTACTACACTGTCTACCTTTTGGATAGGGCTGATACACCGGCCTAGGTCCATATTAGGGCCACTGTACTAGACAACTTTCCTCCTTTGCCACTTGATGCCAATTATTAAATTTTGCCGGTGCAGTGGTGTAGGTCCCGTGGGAACACTGCACTTGTTGGATGATTAAACTTGGCAATAGACATTTACTTGATATTTGCCGGTGTAGTGGCATAGGTCCCGTAGGACCATTACACTAGTCGAACAATTAGACTTGGCTATGGACATTTACTTAATCTTTGTCGATGCAGTGGTGTAGGTCCCGTAGGACCACTACACTAGTTAGACATTCAGATTTGGCTATGGACATTTACTTGATCTTCGCTGGTGCAGCAACATAGGTCCCAAAAGGCCACTACACTAGTCAGATAGTTAGACTTAGCTGTGGATATTTACTTAATTAGGCTGGTGTAGTGGTCGAAGTCTAAGATGTGGATCACTACACAATTTCTTTTATTTCCCTGTAGGTCTAATGTATGTCAATGTCTTCTTTCTAGTCAGGCTAGAAAAATTAATAAAATAAATAACATATGAATTAAATTAGGAGTAATAAGTAATAAAAGCCTTTAATTAGGCATGAATATCTGTATAATACTACTTAATTTATACCTAGAGGCATTTTAGTAATTTTACATGTGTAGTACTCATTGGCTTGATTAATAAAGATAATGCATGTTATCTATAATAATGATGTAAAACTATGAGCTGCTTGGGTTATAATAATTAAACAAAGGATTTATTAACATGAATTGGTATGGGGGCAATGTGGCAATTTTATATATATAACATGAACTGCCCTGATAAATTAATTGACTAGAATACTATATCTGGTAATGGCCTAGAGTTACAATTTATGGATTGTAAATGACTGTATAAGCAATAATTTGGTTGAGGACTAGAGTAGGGGTATTTTGGTCATTTGATAGAAATGTTTAAACATGGATCTAATATTCTAAACTATTTATTATTATCACTAAAAATGATGCATATTGATTAAGATAAAAATTTAAGATATTCTCTGATTAATGATTAATAATCATACGAGAAGTGTAGTGTGGACATTTTGATAATTGTATTCTTAATTGATGATATAATAATCTGGTTAAATAATTGAATATTACTGCTGTAGAAATGAATGATAATTTATATGACATGGCTTAAATGCTTGAGTTCACAACTAAGTATTTTATACTCAGCATGCCAGTTTTGGTGCACAGGAAATCAAAACCTGCAGAGAGCCTCCAAGTACATGATGTCATGGTTCAGAGGACATGTGAGTAAGGTTGTTATTTGTTAGTGTATAGTTTTACACTCATATACATAGGTGGGGAATGGGTACCATATAAGAGGTTCTGTTTAGGTTATGGTCAGTATTTTGTGATGAGTTTTCATTAGGCTATGTTGAACATTTGATTGCTCTTACTTGATGATAAGGGTTGTAAGCCAGAGGCTCTATATCTATGATTATTTGATTGTGGCCTGAGGCCTATGTGAAAGAACTGATAGAATGTTGATATTAGGTTGATAGATGGTGGACTATAAGGGTCCAACTAATGGAATTTGAGATTTTAGAGTGTTTTACAATTGTTTAAAATTTTTGTTAGAAACCTGAGCAACCATTATCTACCTATTTTCAAGAAAATACCTAACCGACTAGTAATTAGCTAATATTGGCATGATGGATCAGATATGATCGTAAATAATGTGTAAGATTATGAGAAATGAATTTCAAGTCAGATAGAGTTAAATATTATAAAATAAGTAAAAGTTAAACGAACAAGGTTAGGATAAATTTCAAGATGAGTGACCTAACAGAAAGTGCACCACTTATTAGGTTTCTTTGGGAATCCGGTAGGGGGTGTTACACCTTTAAACCCAAAAAGCTGATGCTATTTCCTTAGCCCTCTCCCACCATTTTTGCTTTCTCTCTCCTCCTTAACACACCTAAATCCTATGAAATTTATTTGGAATAAACCCTTTATGAGCTTTAGAACTCATTCCAAGTTATAGAATTGAAAAATTTTGCTTAGAAAGTGATGACTTTCAAAAGGGTGAATAGTGACAATTTTAAGTATAAGTGTTGATTTCCTAATTTTTATTTTTGTTTTAGGTAGCTTACATGATCCTAAGAAAACCTATCTTAATCAATTTCAATTTAGAGGTTTGTAGAATTTTTGGAAATTTTTCTATGTGTGGATTTGGTTATGTTTAGGAAAAGAAAGAAGGATTGAAGGAGAAGCCTAACCAAAGCCATAAGTGGTGGAAAAAGGGTGTCCTCATACATTAGGTATGTGGATTTAGTGTAATTTTTTCATGCCATGAATTTATGCATATGTATGTGTATGTGAGTGTGTATGGAAGTTATGAAAGTTAGGTATGTGTACGGAATTAATGTAAATTGAGTATGTTATTATATTAGTCTCATGAAAATAATGTTTTATGCATGATTTGGAGGGAAGAAAATAGGTGTAGTTATAGACTGCTCACCTTTTAGCCTATGATGGTCACCAAAGATAGGTCTTAAGTAATGGCACAAACCCTTTAGGAAGCAAGTCCGTATGTGCCTATTTTAAATAGGGTTCACATGGACACACTCCACCTAGGTTCATACCAGCTCAATTAGCTCTACCAAGCCCAAGGCCTATGGTTTGCCCGAACAAGTCCAAGATCATGTCTGTACAGACTAACTCAAACCTGGCCTAAAGCCTATAGACTAGTAGGAAAGTATATCAATTAGATCCGTACAGACTTGACAATGTAAAATCTTTCAGAAGCAAAATCTTCCTATTTGGACTACAATTCCATATTATATCAGGATTTTGTTTCTTTTAAATAGGAAACTCCTAAACCTAAGTCTATAAATACCCTTCTTAGGTATGAAGAAGGAGAAGGTTGAGAATCAAATTCACAATAGCTAATAAAATTATTTGTGAGTCCACGAGAGGACTCCAAAAAGGAAATGCTCTACTAGTCCTATTAGCCTCACCTAAAATAATTCTTTTTATACTCCTACACCTTTGTGCTATTGCTTGAAGAGTTTATTCAAAAGGTAATATTTGAGGTCTCCTTTATATAAAATTGATACTATTTTTCATGGACCTATGATCTCCAAGGATTGATCATAAGTGAGGTGATTCTTTGTGATCCCCACTTTGATCATAGTAGTAGGTCATGATTTTAAGTTGGTTCATAATGTACAATTAATTGCCATTACATCATATTAATTTTGTTATCTTTGTCTTAATTGTATAGACTAATTTGTAAGCATGTTGATGTCCATACAGACTTACTTTCTTGATATGTTTATAATATGTAGTCTTCACGGACTTATGTTTAATAATAGTATCTTATTTGTCTTATATATCATGCTTTAATATATCCTGTTTACCTTTGTTAATATTATTATATGTTAGCATATTGTATAATTATCTCACACTCTAAAATGCATTTGTTAAAATATCAAAATTATTGTATAGTCTGCATAAACTCTCTTTCGTGAGGAACGTAGTCTGTACAGATAATCTTGTCTCATCCTTGTTTATTCTATTATGTGGTCTACACAGACTACCTCTCATAAGGAATGTAGTCTGCACGACATTTATTTGGAATTTTAGTTTCACATGTATTAGTATTTCTTGTCTTTTTTATGAGTTTATATTGCTTATTTATCTAATATTGTTAAACCTTTTCCTTTGAGTTATATGCAAGTAACTTTTCTCATTGGAGTGGAGGTCTGAACGAACATAATATTCCTTATAAGCAGTACTCCACGCAAACTTATCGATGTACAGATAGGACTATTTAAATACTTTACTTTATTTCTTTTGATTTTATACTTATTATATCTTCTTATTTATTTTGGGTTGTAATAATTAGTTAAACAACTTATTTTACATGCCAATTGCTTAATTGTCACATTCAAATGATTTTCTACATAATTAATTGCTATTTTCATAATAAAATAGATTTGTGTTTTCCTAATCGAAAGTTATTTTAAAAATGTATTTTAAAAAGACCAATGTCATAGAGATGGGAATTGGGCAATTACAGCTGATTCCTATAAAATTACGGGTAATTATCAGGTCAAATAACAACTAATCAATTATCCAATATTTATATATATAAAAATATTAATACGTTCATTGTATGCTTTAAATACCATAATTTACTTCTTATACATGTGAAGGTGATATGGATGCTTAAATATAATGCATGTTTGCTTGATACAGGACTAATAAACATTGCAATATAAAATAGAAGGCATATTATTGGGGCATAAATAAGATCTGAATTTTGAACCTTTCATGTAAAGAAGATCAAAGATCCTAGTGTAGAGGCAAGGTGGTGACTCCACTAAACCACTCTCGTCCCCAATAAAAATATATAATCTCTATAGTGGTGACTCCATTAAGGACTGAGAATCTCAATTTGAAAGCACCTAAATAATATGTCATCCAAATATTCTAATTTTTATTAGTCTTATGCATTTCACTCTTTTATACTGTATCCCTATTACCCTAGATGGTGTTGTGAACCATGACTCCATTTCTCATTCAAGAATGGGGAAATGCTAGCATATCTATCACTTACAAGCCTCATGCCTTCGGATATATGAAAAGGTGAACTAATCGATCATTATTATCCGTGATTGGAAAGACCTATTAGGAGGGACCTCTGCTTGTGGGAGCCTTAAGCCTTTTTTACCAAATCATAAGCCCATATAAATCAAGCTTAGCAACTTCCCCTAGGTTAAATAACCCTAAGAAATTGTGATTGCATTATGACTGTGTTATAGGACTATTATGTTTAACCTCATTTGGAGTGGGGGCAAGCCCATTATGCCTTTTATCTGGGATAGGCCCAACCTAATTTCACTTCGAATAAGATTTAAATATTACAAGCCATTGTATTCACATGCACTTTAAATACGAGAGGTCTTTAGGCCTAATGCAGCCCATAAGTGAACCTATGCATCCCTGGATGACACTTAGGCAATCCCACCTAGGAATGAACTAGCTTGATCATATGCATGGGCGAAATAAGGTTGGAAGGTTTTCTTGCATGTGTTTGTCCTTGCTACACCACGACTAT
This sequence comes from Hura crepitans, assembly GCA_948208565.1. NCBI lineage: Eukaryota > Viridiplantae > Streptophyta > Magnoliopsida > Malpighiales > Euphorbiaceae > Hura > Hura crepitans. Next base: position 7,223 of record CANXYI012062741.1, read on the forward strand.
GCATTGCATGTCGTGCATCATCTGCATCTTACATTATTAATATTATGCATGCATCATCTCTAACCCCTTATTTCAACAGTCATCATTAATCCTTTATTCACTGCTCAATGGAAATGGATAGGTAAATGCCTAAACTGAATTACTGAAGCACTACCAGTTCAACCTGAGTGAGGAACTATGTCGACAGATAAGTACATAACCAAAGTTGTATTCATGAAGGTAATGAATGAGATGGAGAAGAGAACGATGGCAATTGTAACAAGTGCCCTATCTCATGTCTATAGCTAGAAAGAAGTAGGTCAATCTTTGGCCACTCACAAGGGAAAAGAAATAGCAAATAGGGGAAATGACCGATCTTCTAATGACAAAATTCCACATGTTACAAAGTCATACCACAAAGTTCCCCTTTCTAAGGTAATTGAGGATGACCAATTAAAGAAGCTCAATGAGAATATGAAAGCCATGACTAGGCTAGTCATAAGGGGCAAAGACGTTGACCTTGATGATATCAGTTTAAGGCCTAATCAAGTAATGCCTTATAGATTCAAAATCTCTGACTTAAGTAAGTTTGATGGTGTGATTGACCCCCGCACTCACTTGAAAAAGTATGATATATCTATAAGAGCTACTCACCTCTCTAAGGAACAAATTATGAGTCTGTTTAGCTTGTCTCTCATAGGCCAAGCCTTGGAATAGTATCATTACCAAGAGAAGAGGGTCAAAAAAGATTGGAATGAATTAGCATGGGCATTCAGTAAGCAATACTCTAACAATACCAACATAGAAATTACACTAAAATATATGGAGTTGGTGAAGCAAAAACCAAATGAGAGTTTCTCTATTTACTTGCAAAGATAGAGAGATAAGATCTTAAAGATTAGGAATAAACCTGAATACATTGATCGGATGAAGATGTTTATTAGGAATGCAAAATAGTTACATAAACAATGGGCTAACCGCTAAAGGTATCACCACTTAGGAATAATTAAAGGACATTGCCATTGACCTAGAAGCAAATTATCAGAATATGGGGTTTAAAAGGACAAATAACCCCACTTTCAAAAGCAATAATGCTAGGGGTGCAAATAAGATAGCCAACATACATGCTGTCCAAGGTATAAGGTATTCCAACCAAGGTAAGTCTTTGCCATGGTGTTTGAGAAAAATCACTAAGGAGGGTAAGTTACAACTACATCTACCTTAGCCACTTAATAGACCATTACCACCTAATCACAGACATGACTAGTATTATGCTTATCACCAACAAACTGGACACCTTACTGACAACTACAAACTCCTCAGAAAAGCCATCCAAAACCGTATAGATTCTAAACAAATACCTAATCTAGTAGACACCTCAAATCCCTTACCCAAACACCAAGCAGCTTGCCTTCTCAAATCTGGACTGCCTGAAGAAGATGTGCTTAGAGAAATTTATGGATCTAACTAAGAGATTTACAAAGGGGTGAGAGAGAGTGAATCCATTCTTTTAACCAACTTATAAGAGAGTGAGAGTGATAACAAGCCTGGGGAGAACAAAAACTTTTAGGATAAATCTTTTGATGAAGATTTTGAAGAGGGAAAGAGAGAGCCACTCAGGGTTGAGGGAAATTGGTAGAGAGAGTTAAAAAGAATGGTTGGATCCTACTTATAACACCCCTTACTAGATTCCTAAAAAAACCCAATAAGCGGTGCACTTCCTACTAGGTCACCCATCTTTAAGCTTCTCATAAGGTCATTTATTTAACTTTTACTTATTCTATACTATACAATTCTATCAGACTCCAAATTTAGTTCTGTCTATTTCTATAGTTCATTTAGGTTCATGCAAACATATACATGTCAATACAAGGGAATTTTAAGTGAGTTAGATTTTTTCTAAAATTCAATACCATAATATCTGTTTAGGTCACTATCCCAAAATTTTTAACCTGTAAAGCACTTCTATAATAGATTATTACATCTCCTAGACCTATCTATTCCCTTATATATCATCTTAGCACCACTATCTATCAACAGCAATATAGGCCTCAGCCCATAATCAAGAAAATACAACATTAAGCCTCCCACTAGAAAACATCAACACAAGCCATACATTCACAAAAGGATTAATAACTGGATAATTACAGCATAGTCTGTACTTATACAATTACATCCTAGGTCCTTTATATATATAACACCCATTTCCCATCTAAGTACATAGAGTGCAAAACTATACAAAATATACAATGTCAACCTTCTGAAGAATAACCTTTAAACTTCACTATGTGCTTTATGAGGCTAGGTCCTTATTCTGGTTACCTACCTATCGAAATATGTATGCTGAGTATATACTATACTCAATGGTGAATTCAAGCATTTAAACCATGTCCAGTAGTTTATTCATGCATATATACTTATATTCTTATCTTGTTTTTATCTCCAGGTACAACCTAGATTAATAACATGCAAAATTACCAATTTGCCCTAGGGTGTTTCTATCAAGAAATTATCCAATTAATCATTTTAACTCACAAAAATTATAGTTTTAAGATCATTAATAATAGCTGCATGCATGATCTTTAATTATTAAATCAATAAATATTGTCCATGTAAAATTACCAAAATGTCCCTATATTATATTTCAATGTTACCGGTAAGTTATGTTGTTCTTATTTAATTTATTTTAGCTAGCCCATCTAGAAAGATAACACTGGATCTAGAGGGAAGTAGACTAGTGTAGTGGTCCATATTCTTGACCTCGACTGTTGCACTAGCCTGATTAAGTCATAGCACCGGAGATGCAAATAATGAATGGTAGTCTGCCCAGTAGACTGGTCTGTCCAACAGACTAGTACAATGGCCCTCCAAGACCTTCACCACTATACCGACATTATTTTAAAGATCTATGATAAGGTGGTTATGTCTACCTAGCAGACTGGTCTGTCTAACAGACTAGTGCAGTGGCCCGCTAGGACCTATGCCATTACACTGGCAAAAATCAATACTAGCATCAAGTGGTAAGGATAGAAAGTTATCTATCCCACAGACTAGTACAGTGGCCCCAATGGGGACCTACACCACTATTCTAGCCCTGTCTAAAAAAATAGATAGTGTAGCAGCTGCTAACAATCCCTAAGTTGATCGGTCAACCCATCCAATGGGTGTCTATCTAATAGGCCATTTAACCTCAATTTACATCCATTTCATTACTGATTAACTTTTTATAATATTATAAACTCAAACATAGATAGTTATAAATTTTATCACGCAGTCAAATTTTATCCCAGTCAAGTATAGCCACAATTAGGTTGTATCGAGTGAATTCTAAAAAGTATTTCTACACTTCAAGCTTCTAAGCCACACTTCCAACCCACTTCACGAAAGCTTTACCTCCATTCCTTTAAGCTTTTCTCCTTTTGAATCACCTCAAAAACCATCAAACCATAGGGCATTAGACCTTAGGCATCCTAAACAGCCATTTATAGCCCAAAAGAACTAAAAAAATCCAAGGAGAAAGCCATAGAACTCACCTTGTACCCTTACTGGACTGCTTCTAACCAAGAAACTTTAGAGATTTTTAATTAATTCTTGGATCCTCCTTTTACCGTGATTCCTTCTCCTTTAGCTCCCTAACACCTATGAATGAATTTAGGTGAGTAGAATTTCTAGAAATGGGTTAAGGATGATGGTGAAAATAGGGGGAAAAGTTAAAGGTGGCGTCGATTTTTGGCTAGCAGTAAGGCAAAAAATTTTCTTTTTGTTTAAGTGGAAAAGTCCACTTCTCAATCACTTTTGCCACTTGTCATGGGCCTTAGACCAAATGTCCTAGTGGGTAGGTCTCACAGCCACCTAAACCATTCGAAAATGTCTTATTTTTTTGCCAAACTTCAGAAATTCACCAAAATTCACACGGGCCTTAAAAAATTACACCATTTATTTTAAATTCATATTTTAATCCCCTCTACATGCTCATAAATTTTTGTAGCCAAATTTCATCGATAGGATAGTTTTCAGACTACCTCAATTTGCATGCCAACGTTAAAAATTACAATAATTTGCAAATGACCTTGGAATTCAAAAATTCTTTCAATAATGACTCAGTGGAATTTTTGAGCTTTAGGGTCTAATATTTTTGAGTCTATCTAGGCATATGCCAGGTCATTCCCTGCCTTTCTGCATAGATGGATAGCTTACAGTCTAAAATGAATTATTGATTCTACTAAATTTTTAAAATTTGCCTTTTTATCCATTTAAAACCTTTTAAAGTTTCATAACCAATGTCACTGCCTTGATTTATGTGCAAGTGACCCCACACATCGGGCACACTTCCTAAACCTAGTGGCACTAATCATGAAACCTCAAAACATAGGCATTACACTACCTGAGAAAAAGCCTAAAACCAAGGAAGTTAAGCATGATGAAGTGCTAAAGCAGCTAAAAAAACCCAAGCTAACATTAGCATTTAGGACTTTCTAATGTCATCAAAGGACCATATATAGAAGGTAGTCAAAGCCTTAAGTTAAATTGCTATATCTTCCATTATCACCCCTAATGAACTAGTACAAGTGATGAAAATAGGCAAAACAAGCCTTATCACCTTTTTTAATGCTGACTTGCCCCCAGAAGGAAGGGAACATAATTGGCCTCTCTTTGTTAAGGTCAAAATAAATGGGAAAAGATAGGGTGCGCCATGGTTAATGGTGGTTCCTTATTATGCATTTGCTTGACTAAAATCTTGTCTAGTTTGGGAATTAAGAAAGAGGATCTAACACCTTCAACTATCACTATCAAAGTATATGATAACACAAGAAGACAAGCTGAAGGTTCCTTCACAACCAAGGTTCAAGTGGGCCCAATTATAAATGATATGGAATTCACTATGATTGATATCCCAACTACATTCTCTATTCTACTAGGGAGACTTTGGTTCCATAAACTTAGAGGAGTCCTCTCTACCTTGCACCAAATGATCAAATTCCCTCATGAAGGAAACATTATCACCATAAAGGCTAAAATCAATCATGTAGTTTCTACATTGGCTATCGCTAATTAGCCTTTCACTAGATTTCATATTGTTAGGATTTATAAAGACTACAAGGACCCCACTATGTCTAAGATAATTAAAAAGATGGATTTCTTCCCTAGTGCAAGTTTAAAGAAGAATTTGTATGGTATAATTGAGACACCATAGCTCCACACCCATAAGGACACAAGAGGATTAGGATACGTTCTAAGTGAAGGGGGGAAACAAAAAAAAAAGGGAATACTCTAGGGGACTATTTTGTTAAGTAAAAGTTTAGAAGGTATGATAGGACTCCAAAACCTATGATAGTGGATGGGTGTTACAAATCGAGCTTTGAGATTTTTGCAGACATCGTCAATTAGGAATCAGGCCACCTTACTCAGATCCAGTGGGCAGAAGAAGTCTTTCCTAAGTTGCCAACTATTAAAGAAATCTATTCTAGCTCTTCTAAGATTGTGTCTAATTTAGATGTAGATTCTAATTTACTTATAGATGCAATGTATCTTTGTGACCTCTTTGAGGCAAACAATCTTCTTTCCAATAAAATGAACAACGAGTTTGCTTATTTCTGTGATGTTTTTTGTGATGGTAGCATGCATCCAAGCAATCATTACATGAGCATTTTTGACATTAACTATATTAAAACTAATCTTTTTAATCTTGGCATAAATGAACAACCTAAAAATATATTAATTGCCTATGATCTAATAGTGATAAAAGGAAAAAATTTGAGAGATTACTAAAAAAATATAAAAGAATCTTTGCCTAAAGTTATGAGGACATGCAATATATTGATTGAAAAGTTGCTAAACATGCCATCCCAACATATGACCACACCATTCTCATCTAACAAAAGCTAAGAAGGATAAAACTCGAGTGGGCAGAAAAGTAAAGGAAAAAGTTGGGAAGCTACTCGAGGCCAAGTTTATTGAAGAGATTGTCTTCCTTACCTAGCTAGCCAACATAGTTCCAATACCTAAGAAAGATGGAACAGTTAGAATTTGCATCGATTATTGAGACCTAAACAAAGCATACCTTAAGGATAACTTTCCCTTGCCCCACATTGATATACTAGTGGACAGCCTAGCTATGGTAGCCATGTACTCATTTGTCGATAACTTTTTAGGGTATAACTAGATTTTAATAAAAGTGATTGACAAATATAAAACAACCTTTATAACTAAATGGGGGACATACTGTTACAAGGTGATGCCTTTTGGACTAAAGAATGCAAGAGCAACCTACCAACAAATGGCCACTAAGCCTTTCCATGACTTGGTGCACAAGGAAGGTGAGGTTTATATGGATAATATAATGGTGAAGTCTACTAAAATGGAAAGACACTTTTAAGCATTAGAAAAGTTCTTCCAAAGATTAGACCAATTCAACATGAGGCTCAATCTTAAGAAATGTGTTTTTGGAGTCACGTCAGGAAAATTGTTGGAATTTATGGTTAGTAAAAATGGGATTAAAGTAGATTCAGATAAGGTAAAAGTGACCTTAGAAATACCTACATCTCGATTAGAAAAGGAAGTTAGTGGATTCCTAGGTAAACTCTAATATATGAGTCAGTTCATAGCCAAACTTATATCGATTTGTGAGCCTATATTCAATTTATTATGCAAAGGACAACCAAAAGAATGGAATAAAGATTGCAAGAAAGCTTTCCAAGTTATCAAATAGTATTTGACCAAACCTCTTATCCTAAAACCACTAAAACCTAGAAAATCATAAATCATATATCTGGCAATTGAATAATCTTCCCTAAGAGCTCTCATCACACAAACAGACATGTCCGAAATAAAAAAAATGCATCTATTACCTAAGCAAAAAATTGCTCCTATATGAACAAAAGTACGCTGAAGTTAAGAAGATATTTTTGGGAGTAATTTGGGCTCTAAAAAGTTGTGCCACTCCTTTCAAACATAAAAAGTAGAGATGGTGGCAAAACATGATCCCCTCAGGTACTTACAAATTCCACCTTCTTTAATAGGTAAGATGGGCCGTTAGATCCTACTCTTACAAGAGTTTGACATCTCTTATATCACTAAGAAGATGATTAAGGGCTAAGCGATAGTTAAATTCCTAACACAACACCCAATCAAGGGAAAACAAGAAGAATTTGAGTTTCTAAATGAACACTTAGGGGCAATATCGTAGGAAGGATAAAAAATGTTCTTTAATGGAGCTATAAACTAAAAAGGTGCAGGAGCCGATGTATTACTCATCAATCCAAAATGTGATCAAATGTTGCTAGCTAGGAAATTAGAATTCCATGCAACTAATAATGTTGTAGAGTACAAAGCATGCACTTATAGCCTCGAAACCTTATATTAGCTAGGGGCAAAAGTAATTGATGTATATAAGGATTGTATGCTAGTCATACATCATATGAAAGGTAACTGGGAGATCAAAAATGAGAACTGAAGCAAGTATGTTAGAATACTTACGGATCTATCTAAAGGATTCGATCAATACACTTTCCAGCATATCCCTAGAGAACAATATTAAGTTGCTGACACCTTAGCCACTTTCATGGTAGTCTTAAAACACATTAAAAAGGATTTGCCTAAACCTATGTACTTTAGCAAATGGAGATTCCCTACCTATATAGGTATAGTCAGCACTACAACTGAACAAACCAATGTCAATTTGCCTTGGTACCATGACATCCAAGTATACCTAGAAACTGGACAATACCTAGACCATGTAATTGAGAAAGATAAGAAGGTCCTATAGAAATCATCAACTCAGTTCATTTCTTACTAAGGAATGTTGTACAAAACGCAGTTGGATGGCATTCAGCTCAGATGTGTGGATGAAGCAAAAGCTCAAAAAATACTCATAGAGGTGCATGATGTTGTCTGAGGTCCTCATATAAATGGGACAAACTAGTTTAAGAAGATAAACAGATAGGGATACTACTAGTTAAACAAAAAAAAAGATTGTTGTAAATATGTCAAA
>CANXYI012062805.1:0-10680 GCA_948208565.1 Hura crepitans
TGTTGTACACATATATAAAATGGTTCATGATGTAAGACACATGCTAGTACATGTATGACTTATGAAAATTACATGACATGTGTATAACATGTTTGTACAAAGTGACGATGCATGAACAATTATTTCTAAGGTATGATGTGAGCTATCTACAAACTAAATGGATTACAATACATGTGTGTTTTATTGTTCATGGACAAGTGAGTCTTTTAAGCATATATGTGGATGGTTTCATGATGAATGATGCATGCTTCACATGTTAAGGCACTTATATAAGATGGAGGTACGAAAGGTGTATGCCTAGAGATTTATCCATGATGCATATGAGGGTAAAGATATATGTATGGTTTTGTGTGGATACATGTGAGGATGTGTGCATGAGAATATAAGATATACATGTGAGGTGCTTATTCCTTAGGTGCTATGGCACACGTGTTATACATGCCTACATGGATAGCTAATGTATGGGTAAGGTTAGGAGATCCTAGTACAGGGATAATCCTAAGAAATAACATGTGCTACATTGTATGCAACCCAGGGTGTTACAAATCAATGATGCTTGACTAAGCTTAAACCTAAGTAATGTGAATGGGGTAGTGTTGTTAATGTGCAACATATGTTGATGTATGAAAGCCTATAACTTTAATGCATAATTTGTAGAGTTGCCTAATGTTATTCATTGTTCCTAATATGTGTGCTCTACATCTCATGTATGAATAATGTTATAAGAATAAATATGATGCATGCATATGTTGGGATATATGGTATAGATAGTTAATGAGTTTACAATATGCATAAGTAAGAAGTCAATGAACTTTTACAAGGTGGTAACCTTTGGTGTATAGTTAGTGTGTGCTAGTGTGAAGTGTGAATGATGTAAGATTATGCCAAGTGTGTACGTGTGATGCAACTTTTCTATGTGTGGATATGAATAAGGTTTGTATGCCTATTCTAATGTGCAGAAATAGGTGAAGTTATATGTCTATATATGGTGATGCAAGATGCATGTCATGAGTGTTTCAAGCAATGTGATGCTATGTAGGATGCAATCTAAGGGTAAGGAAAAAATGCAGATGGATGTGAATGTTACACCTACACTAAGTAAGATGGCAGATTAGAATGGTCCTAGCGATGATGTGACAAGCAATATATGGATAGTTTTACCCATATGATAAGTGGTGTATGCTTTAAGATGGTAAGGTGCTTATGCATATGCCATGTTTAGGGGATGATACGACTTGTGACATGGTTTATGAGGTACGCCTTAAGTACATTAGTTTAATGCCTAGAAGAACTAACACTATACGCGACACATGCTAGTGTACAAAATAAGACACATGTATGTATAAAGATACATCATATGAAGATACATGTAAAAGATGGGTGTATATAAGAAGGTACATAAAATGTTACATGAGAGATCTTAGGCATATAAAGATAGAGATATTTTGTAAATATGTATGCATGGCTTTTAAATGTTCATGACACATATACTTTTATGCATGGCTTTTAGATGTTCATGACACATATACTTTTTACAAGATACGTGTAGATATATCATATGCCTATATTGATAGTTAATGTATAGGTCAAGAGATGTGCCTAAACCTATATAAGATGCATTTGATTTAGGACATTGTATGTACATGGTGCATTTATACAAGTAGGTATAATACAATGTCATGTGTGTGAATACAAAAGGATATAGGTTAAATTTTCAAAGACAAACACAAGCAATTAGCCTTCCAACTTTATTACTCCTATACACATGGTCTTAGCAATTCTTCCTAGGTGGGTTTACCTAAGTATCATCGGGGGATATGTAGGTTCTATTATAGGTCTAAATTAAGCCTAATAACCTCTCATATTTAAAACTCATGCAAGGATAATGGCCTATAACTTTTAAGCCTTATTTAAGGTGAAATTAGGTTAGGCCCATTCTAGATAAAAGGTATAATGAGCTTGGCCCCACTTCAAATAAGGTTAAATGCAATAAGCCCACATAACAATCATAATGCAATCAAAAACTTTTAAGGTCATAAAACCTAAGGGAAGTTGCTAGGCTTAACTATACGAGCTCATGGATTGGTTAAAAGGCTTACGGCTCCTATAAACGAAGGTCCTTTCTAAGGGGTCTTTCCAATCAAAGATAATAATGACTGATTAGTTAACCTTTTCATATACCCGAAGGCACGAGGCTTGTGAGTGATGGATATGCTAGCACTTCTCCATTCTTGAATGAAAAAAGGAGTCATGGTTCACAACACTATCCATTATAAAAGGGACATAATTTATATAGGATTCAATGTATGGGATTGATAAAAATTAGAATATTAGATGACATATTATTTATGCACTTTTTGATTGAGATTCTCAATCCCTAGTAGAGTCACTAATATAGAGAAATGAATCGGGGATGAGAGCGGTTTAGTGTTTTGGGAGTTGCCACATGGCCTCTGCACCAGGACCTCTGATCTTTTGTACCAAAAAGGTTCAGAATTCATATATTATTTATGCCTCAATAATATGCCTTCATTGTATATTGTAACATTTATCAATCCCGTATCAAGCAAGCATGCATTATATTTAAAGCAGTTATGTCACCTTTCATGTATAAGAAGTAATTTAGTGGTATTTAAGGCATACAACAAGTATATTGTACATCCAAAAATTAGCTCATTGATTAGTTGTGATATGACCTAACAATTACCCATAATTCTATAGGTATTGGCGGTAATTGCCCAACTCCCATCTTTAGTAGATTGGTTTTTATTATAATACATTTTTAGTGTGACTTTTGATCAGAGAAAAATCTAAATCCATTTTATATGAAAACACTAACTAATTAGTTTGAAAATTATTTGATGTGAAATTCGGCATTTGGCATGTAAAATGAGTTGTTTAACTACTTATTACAATCCGAAATGATCCAAAAGATATAATAAGTATAAAACTAAAGGAAATACAACAAAGCACTTAATTGGTACCATCTATACAACGATAAGTTCGTGTGGGCTTGGTATAGCTCTAGCAAGCATCCATGCGGACTACTACTTATAAGGGTTATTATGTCTGTCCATCTAGACCTCTACTCAGTGAGAAAGGTCACTTGTATATAACTCAAAAGAAAAGGTTAATGATACCAAATAAGGATTCATAAGGATACATAAAGAGAACAAGAAATACAAATGCATGTGAAAACTAGCATTCAAAGCAAATGTTTGCATGGACTACATTCATTGTAAGAGGGAGTTCATGTAGACTATATGATAAAACAAAGATACTTAACACAGGTATATCCATACAGACTACGTTCCTCATGAGAGGGAGTATGTGTAGAATTTAAGATAGAATAAACATTAATAATACAAGCCCATCCGTATAGACTATGTTCCTCGTGAGAGGGAGTATATGCAGACTTTATAACAGTTTCAATATGTCAACAATATGCATATTATAGAATGAAATATTTACACAACATGATAACATCAAAGGATTATGTCAATACGGTAAGCAAAATACATTAAAATATGATACATAAGACAAACAGGACACTATTATCAAATATAAGTCCGTGCGGATGACTAATCATGCACATATCAAAAGTAAGTCGATGCAGAAGTAATCATTCTCATAGATAGGTTTGTGCAATTAGGATGAAAATAACAAAATATTTGTAACATAAAAATAGTCAATTGTATAATATAAAACAATTTAAAACGATGACCTACTCCTATGATCTAAGTAGGGATTACATAAAATCACCTCACTTATGATCAGTCCTTGGAGATTTTAGGTCCATGAAAATAGAATGAATACATAATAGGAGGCCTCATATCTTACCCTTGTAAATAGACTTCAAGTAATAATGCAAAAAGGTGCGGTTTTGAAAGAATAGACTTTAAGTGTGGGCTATTAAGACTAATAAAGTGATTCCTAGTTGGAGTCTTCTCATGAACTCACAGAATGGATCTCTTGGATGCTTATAACATTGTTCTTAAAGAGCCTCCAAACTTCTTCTTTGAGCTCCCTCTTCTTATCATACCTAAGAAAGGTATTTATAGGCTTAAGGTTGAGAGTCTCCCATCCAGAAGTGATAAAGTCCTTCAAGGATTGGGAGATAGAGTCTAGATAGGAATTTTGCACTTTTAGAAATTTATCATTGGCAAGTCCATACGGAATTGTAGGGCTTAGTCCATGCAGACTAAGATTATGGGCTTTCTCGCAAGTCTATAGGCTTTGGGCTAGGTTTTGTTTAATCCATGAGGATATTGGCTTTAGCTTGTCCATGCGGATCTCAAGCTTTAGGCTCAACTGGTCTATGCTAGCTATGATGTAAACCTCATACCATCAAGTCTGAATGGACTTAAGCCATTTTAGTCTATGTGGACTTAGGTTCTAGGTTGCTTGCCTTGTTTTGGTTGAACCCACCTCTAGTTATCATCATTGGCCAAAAAATGAGGCATCTACAACTATCATCAACTTATACATCATAAATATAAGCTACATGTATTCGGCCACCTTAGCATGTCACAGCTAATATACATATCTTTACATTATCTCAAAATTAACAACATGACTTCATATCACTCGGCTATGCTAACATTGGTGGGAATCATATCATACTTTAAACAGGGCACATTATTTAAGCCTCACATACTCATCATTAACGTCATAGCTTAAATAGCCATTATACATGCCATAAGTATAATTAGCATCATCAAACCACATGAATTAGCATTGAGTCACAACAATAAGAACATACTTAAATGACCATTCCAACTCATTATCATGGCATCATGCATAATCATAATCTCACCATTTTTATTAACATTAAAACCATGCTTACATACAACTTACATAACATAAGTGATCATAGCATCATTATGTCACTCAAAAATAACCACTCAACCACCATCATAAAGGCAACTCAAATCATTAATTGATCATCTTAACACTTCATTACATTCCCATATGTATTCCTAACACATTGACATTGCATTAAACATCATAACATTGATAAATCATGAGAAACATCCGTACATATTCACATACTCTTACATTCTCATAACATAGATTACAAGGCATCAAACACCATTAATAATCATAATCAACAAGCTATAAAAATATTTCCAACATGAAGTTATGACATACTACAAGCATTCCTTTTATTCAACCTACCACATATAAATTCTCGTCAAAGCACATACATGCATATTCCATTTAACACAAAATAAACACTTTTTGGTAGCAAATTAAGGTGTAATCATATTATCATGGATACACATAGCTTACTAAGCTCAAATTACTCTTTATAGCCTCAATACACTTCCTCTAGTCTCTTTTGTTGCTTTTCCTTCCATATCTATAAAGCATACATCTCAAAAAGCATATAAAAATTTCAATTGAAATCTATGCACTTTTAAACTTAAAATTAACATTAGAAAACTTCAATTGGCATTAAATGGCATCCCTAAAAACTATAAAACCCCTAAAACAACTACACATGCAATAATTGGTTACTATTCATCCATAACCTCCAAAAATGCACAATAAATATAATAGCCATCCAATTCTTAAATTGACTTGATAAATCTCTTACTAGCATCCCATTATATCTTAGAAAATTATCAAAGCTTGAAAATAAACCCTTTTTTCCATACTTGGTTACTATTCATCCATAATATTCAAAAATTTATAGAAATTCATACATGCATCCAAACTAAAATCTAACTTAGTATATCTTGTTTTGGAACATAAAATTACTCCTAAAAAATATTAAAACTCAGAAATCAACACTTAATTTTGGGTTACTGTTCACCCTTGAATAACCCATCTAAAATTCTCTTAAATTTCTTCAATTGAGCCTTTAAATCTGATTTTCAAAGCATGTAAAAGCTAAATCTATCATAAAAGGTTGATTTAGTGTGAGGTTTGGTGGAAATTTAGAGAAGAAAAACTTAGATGCCCTAAAAATAGCTTCTTTTCCTTTCACTTGAAAAGAAGAAAAAGAGAATGGCTATTGGACATGTGTCTCTTGGCTACTGGAAATTGGGTTTATATACCAATAATCAATGGCTGGGATCAATTTTTAAAAAGAGATCCAAGGGCCCCTATTAATGGCCAACTAAAATCTTTCATTTTCTTACTTTAATCTTCTCTTTTTATTTTTAGTTCTTCTACTCTTCCATCAATTTATATATATTATGATCCCAAATAATTATGCACATTATTCCTTAAAAGCCCTAAAAAAATCCATGCTCAAAAACTGAGAAAAACTTATTAAAGTCACTACTTTTATCTTTATCAATGTTTAGAATATTCCAATATTTGGCTTTAACCTGATTGTGGAACATATAAAAACAAAGAAAATAGAATTTTACACATTGTAAACATAGGAGTTTAAGACACTTTCTAGTTCAAAGGGTTTCCAATGATGAAGCCCATGGGAGATGGACGTTTCTCAAGAGATGTAAAGAGAGACTCACAAACCAAGTTGAGTACCTCAAATATAGAACCTAAACCACCTTTAAAAAGGCCTAAGGAAGACACCTAGTGGATATCTTACAATGTCCATGTGGACCATGTTCACAAGCATAAGAAGTCCATACAAACCTAATTGACATAAAAGTGGTCAACATCCATATGGTTTTCACTCTATGAGGACCAAGTTTGTGTGGACTTAACTACTAGTCCATATGGACTACAATATATAAGTCTATAAGGACCACAACACATAAGTCTGTGCAGACTTAGATGAGCCCAAGGTACCTCAAGACTACCTACAGAGTAGTTAGAGGAATATCATCTAGGGGACCATGTACCTTATCTAGTAAGGAAGGTATAAAAGGCTAGTTTAGAGAGAGAAAGGGGGGACTTTTTTAGGGAATCTTAGAATCTTTTTTTTGAAAAAAATCTAGCAGCACCTTTCCTCTCCTCTTCTACCTTCCCCTTGCACTAGAAAAACCCTAGACCTCTATAGCCAAAGCTTACAACCTTAAAGAAAGTCCCATTTTTACTTGGTCTTAAAGGGGCCTAACCTCATATTCTTGAAGGAATCCTCTATCTATGGTAAATACCTGAGGAAACCCTTATAAAGGGGTCTCCTCCTTGTCCTTTCTCTATATTTTTCTATTCTTTTAGTTCTTTCTTTGTGTTTTCCTCCTGTTTCTTAAGTTTTCTTCTTTCCTCTTTTGAGGTCAAGGGCCTTCAATGAAAATGAAGTGTTAAAAACCAATTTTGATAGGTTTATTCCATTAAAAAGGAGTGACCTCCATTATTTTTATTTTCAATAAAAGTTTTCTGCTCCATACCTGATGATAAGTCTATTTTGACTTTTTTCAAAGAAGATAAAAGTCTGTAGGGACTAAAGTCCTCAAAAGCATGTTTTCATTTGGTCCATACAGACCTATATCAAGAGCAATTTTTACATTTTGTCCCTTTATTTTGCATCTCTTACGTTAGGTTTAGGATCTTCTATGAAGAACAAGTATTAAAAGACCCATTTTGATGGGTCTCCTCCTTTAGAGAGGGGAGACCATTTCTATAACTATCATTTATCTTCTTTCATAGACATGTTTATTTGTTTTGATTGTCACAGTTTCTATTTATTGAAATACATATATTTCACTTGTTGTATATTTTGCTCTTATTGTTTATATATTAAATTTTGGTTACTTCCCTTTTATAGTTATAGGTATATGTATAAGGCCATGTAGACTTCCTTATCAAGGAGGTTAATGTTTGTACAGACTTGTTCTTGCACCCATAGATTACTTTTTGGAGTCTGTATGGACTTACTTTATTATGGGTTGCTATTACCTTGTTCTATTTGTGTGCAATCCTATAAAAGCATTAAGTCTATGCAAACTTATGTTGTGCATGCCTTTGTAGTCCGTGCGGACTTATCCTAGTTCTAGTAGACTTATTTTCTGTAACATCCCCTACCTATTCCTAAAGGAAATAAGCAAAGAGCACTACTTCCCATGAGGTCACCCATCCTTGGATTTCCCCAAGGGCCTTTTGTTAAACTTCTACTCAGGTTTCTCTTATTAAATGTGAAAATTCTATTATATAGATTCAGTGATCTGTGGTGAACCACCCAGGCATATGACACTCACATGCCTGATCTTACTGCCAAATATCAGCCCAAGTGGTTACTATAGCTAAGAGCTCATTATATACAATTATAGGCCAAAACACTAACTATCTAGACGTCATATCACTTAACTACCCATAGTAACATGCATGAGTGCCTTCATCTACTAAAGCATCTTAATGTAATAAGACATCATCATACTTAGACAGTCTTCAGCTACACTACTGGTCATCCTTATCATACCATCCAAATCTATCACCTGCCCATCGAACACCCGATATGCTGAGTATACACTAAGTGGTGAATTTAACCAAACATACCAAGTATCATAAATACAATCACACACATAGTCAATCCCTAATGTCGTCTACTTATTATCTTAAAATCTTCCTAGTAAGGTTTCCTATTATTTCTACTTCTTCTTAATGTAGTGGTTTGAGACTATTTATTACCTTGTTTAAGTTATATCAGTTGAACCTTTAACCTAAGTTTATAGATGCTATTTTATCTTTACTTACTTGTGATTCATACTAATATGCTTCTATACTAGTTAATTTTCCAATACTTAAGTTACCTGATTTACTAAGTTTGTCCACCTATTCTCACTATTTCCTGATCAATCTATCCGAATAAGCCCTTTTTAGCTTATATGTAGAGATTACTATATGCTTTACTTTAATTAGGTATTTCTTTTGAGGTTTATTTATGAAGGTCTTACATTTATTTCTCTTCCTATAATTTACTTCCTTCTGTATGTATTAGTTTCCCATCACCAAACCCTCAGTCTTTTACTTCCTTCATGATTCTTACTAAGATTATATGAGTTTATTAAATCTCTTCTTATAGCTTATTTCTTGTTTTTATTACATTTGCTTATAGGTTATCTCAATTATGATAATTAAGATATTAGTCCATTTAATAATATTATTAAATCCATTTAAGTTCCTTAATTATTCCATTTATACCCCCAAAGCCTAGGAAGAACTCCCAACCACTGGATAACGGGAATTATGTTATGTAGTGGCCCCTAATTTAGGCCTCAGTAGCTGCACCTACCTAGTCCAAAAACTAGATAGATACCATGTTGTATAGTGGTCCACAATTTAGACCTCAGTGTCTATACACACCCTTTATCCGATAGTAGGGATTAATTCCTAAGAACCTCCCAATATCAAAAAGGTAGATAGCAGGGATCGATCCATGGACCTCTCAATATTTGCAAAGGGATAGTAGGGATCAGCCCCGTAGGACCTCCTAATATCCGAAGATAGATATCAACATAAGCAATGTATCTAATGGATAGCAGGTATCAGCCCCGTGGGACTTCTCAATATCCACAAGTGGGTAATAGGGATTAATCTATAAACCTCTCAATACCCGAAGCGTGCAAGCTTAAATCAATACTCAGCGGATGCACCTGCCATACATAAGGCTAAAATCTATTTAAACTCAACCTCTAGTAGCTGCTACTCCCTAGTTAACCGGTCAACTTATCCAGTATATACTTAACCAATAACCCATTTTCACAACCATTATGTTCATTATTTAGAATATCCATAATAAAACATATTATCTTCGTTGGTCAACTTGTTTCATTTATCAGTTAAGTTCTATCCAATGTCCCTCTAGTTTTATTAAATTACCATATCCTCAACTTCGGTTTCACAACTTTTATTAATATCATTCAATTGTCTATTATCTCATCTTGTAGCTGGTTCTAGTTTCTTTCTCCTACCAAAGTATCCTTGTTTTACCTCACTTTCATTTATCTCAAAATATTTTACCCTATGGTTTTATTAAATTACCATATCCTCTCTCTTACTTTATATTACGATAGCTTAGTTGCCAGGTTTAGTAATTTACCCTTATTATTATAATCATAATGATATTTTATTTTTTGTAATGTCTAGTATTTTGCTCTATTTATCTTTATAGAATTCTTTATAATAATTATACCATGCATACATATCTAGATTTTGTCAATTATACTTTCCATTGTATACCTGGATTCCACAAAGTCATTATTTATGGGTTCTTTAAATTTCTGCCCATTCATTATTTATGGATTAATAGTTTCTTACCTTATTCTATAATTTATTCCTTCAACATTTTTAATAATTTTCCAATTCCATTTCTAATTTTATCCCTCAATCAAACAAACTAATCATTTTTCTTCTCCACTAATTATTTATTTAAATTATGTTTAGGTTAATGGGACACAGTTATTAGCTTATTTCATTTGGTTATATTTTTAGATAGTTACGGGTCATTGTTACTTTTCCTAGATAGTTACAGGTCCTTTTTACATAAAGGTTACTATTTATTTAGTAAGTTCTTCTCACTAACCTCCTAGTCAAATCCATTTCTCCTTCACCTCAAACCATTATACCTTAAGGTATTCTACACCATTCAACATTAAGTTTGTCTTAACATACCTAGCCATCATTTCCCACCTAAGTTCTTAAATAATACATCCCACTTGACTTCTTAAACTTTCACCTAACATTTTATATTCTACCTATTATATGCCATGTCTTTATATGTCAATCCTACATCCATTCTCTCTACATCATACCTTGTCACCT
>CANXYI012062884.1:0-16739 GCA_948208565.1 Hura crepitans
TTGATGAATTTTCACTCTGCTATTCATTTTAACTGACTCTACTTGATCTATATATTAATTTTATTCCCCATACTTTCCTTTTATTCTCACTCTATATGTGACAAGGAGTGTTACCTTTGGGGATCTTAGAGCTTCGGTTTAGGCATTCTTAGGTTTATAAAGATCATATGGGTACCACAAGTTTAAGATCATGTACAGTATAAGTGTATGCTTCTAGAATGCAATAAGCTGCTTTCTTTTATATGGTAAAACATGGATAAGGTGAGTTCTTTAAACCTCGATGAAGTAGATAGAAAGTGGTTTAAATTGACACAAGCAAATTATGGCTAAAGTGAAGGGGTGACTAATATATATGAGATTGCATCAAAAAGGAATATGGTGTTTGTACAATAGTACTAGAATAAGTGAAGATTCTTTGAGGGATATATATAAAGGATATGTGTACATGTATCAACAAGGAGTAAGAAGAAAGGTGTTTGTGAAAGCAGCACTAAAAGGAGTATGGGAGTTTGATGCTCCTAATGTACCTATCAAATTTTCCCTAACATTAAGGACAATTTTTCATTGACACATGACACATAGGGTTGGGTTATGCATTATGTCATATGAGCATTATCATAAGAAATTGCATAAACAAGTTACATCATCATCATTATTGACAACATCATACATGGATAACTATAACACATCTTCACATATGCATACTGCTTTCATTGAATAGGAAATTTTACTAGGCACACATATATAAGTTTATGACAAAGGAAGGGAGTGATAAAGATATAAGGAAATCTATGATGATTAAGGATAGATACAAACCATGAAAAGAATTATACTCAGTAATACAGATGGAATGATTATATGGTGATACATAATAAGGAATGTTATTGAGATAATCATATAAGTAAATGAATTGGAAGCTAAGGATATATGGATCAGAGTATTTGTAAGATTTGGTATGAGCTAATAGGGTTTGAGACATTATGTGAGATGGGATTTGATAAGTGTTAGAGAACATGTTACACAATGAAGGATAACAAGGAAAACCTTATGATATATATATACTTAAGTATTATGAACTCCTATGAAATGTCTAAGAAGGGAAGTAAAGAAAATATGAAAGGTTAAGTCAATGAATGATCAAAAGGGAGACAAGCTTAAACTTATAAAGATATGAGATAAAAAAGATGACATAATATCAAGTGAAGCTTTAAAAGGGTTAAATAAGAGTATGAACAAGATATTAGTGGAGAAATAATTGCAAGTCAATGACAAAGTGAATAATGAGACCTTGAGAATTTCATGGATGAAATTCTTTTAAAAGGGGAAGAAATGTAACATCTAAAAATCTTGGGATTGTAAATAGTAACTTTTGGGATGTGAATAATACTTTTTCTATGGATAAATAATATAAGTTATAAATAGGCCATGGGTTAAGTTTGGCATGAAAATAAGAACATTTGAATGGTCAATGATAAATAACAAGTGTGCTTATGAATAATACTTTTCAAAATGTAAATAGTGTTTTTTAAGACTCGAGTCACTTTAATTTGATAGGATGAAAATATTACTTAAGAAATAATATTGGGCAAAATTTGAACTAAAAATGAAGTCATTAAGATGGCAAAAAATAGTAATGAAGTTTTTACATTGATGTAAAATGAATAGTAATCTAGTCTAGAGATGAACCAAAAATTCAGTGTTTTTATATGGACAGACCAAAAAGTGTCATAACCTAATACTCAAATATTCCTAAGAGTCTAATGGAATTGGATTTTTTGGAGTTCATGGGAATTTTATAAAAATTAAACAAGGTTAAAAGTGTCATTTTTTTGTGTTTGATTTTTTTGGGGGCACTTAAGTAATTATATGTAAAATTATTTAGGACCATAAGAAGTGATAATTGATGGTGGATATGAAGAACAAAATTTAAAACGGAATTATAGAGGCAAAAAAGGAGAAATAACGGACTTAATTAATTTGGGCCATTAGATCTAAAAGAAGAATGATCTTGGCTATTAGATTAAGGGTATAAAAACCCTAATTTACTGCCAAGAAGAGTATGTTCAATAGCCTCTCTTCTCCCTTCTCCCTCACATTGGCCAGAAAAGCCATTTTTATGGCTTTGTGAGCTTTTTCCTCCTTTATATTTGCTTGTTCTCTCATCCTCACACCAAATTGACTTATGTAAAAGCCTTCTCATGCCTTAATCATTAAGACAAAAGTCTTAATTAGGGATTTTTAGAGTTTTATTCTCTTAGTAAATAGTGACCATTTGAAGAGTAATTGGTTGTTTTTGAAGTTTTATATTTTTATAGGGTGTATTGAGGTTCCAATAGAAGATATATATGATTAAATTGAACTATTGAAGCTTCTAGAACTTGTTATGCATTTTTGAATGTTATGAAATGAATAGTAACTAAGGTTGGAAGAAAGGTTTATTTTTGGGTTTTTATAATTTTTAGGGATGCCTTAGGATGTCAATTGAAGTATTCGTAAATCAATTTGAGCTTTTGATAAGTGTTTGATTTTATATGGATTTTTGAGCTGATAAAGTTGTATGTTGTGTAGAGAAGAAAAAGAGAGACAAAGGCAAGGAGAAAGAGAAGGAAAGAAAGGTTGTTTGAGAAGCTCTTAGTCCATTATTAGACAAGAAAGTATGTGTATACAATTTCATTGATGCATTTAGTGTAAATGTGCGTGTAATTTATTTATGCATGTTATGTTTATGTGTAATAAATGAAGTAATTGATGTTGTAAATGAAATGTTTGGCTTATGAGATGACTAATATGTTAAATGAGCCCCTTTTAAAGTGTGGAATGATGTTAAAAGAATGAATGTGATATGCATGTATGTGTGTTGTCGAAAGGTGTATAGTGTGTAGTTTATAAAAAATTATGATCTTTATATGTAATATGACAAATTGGTATGATAACAAGATATAAAAGTGTCATGTGATCTTTTAAGTGTGTAATTGATTGTATGAAATAGTAAAAATCAAGGATTAAGCATGTCAATGATGTCATTAAATTAATTATGTCATTTTAAGTGGATATTTAAATATTGGTATAAGGTATATTGCATAGGAATAAGCTAGCATATGACACCACCTACCCGGTCTGGTTGTTAGACTCAGCTAAGGGATGACACACAATCTGACTTCCTTATTTCAAACTTATTTCTATGTTTTAATCTAGTCATTTTATGAATGTAGCATATTTATCATGTATTTTGGTGAAAATCTGGCAGCATAACGGTTGATTGGGAACCTAATCCAATAATCCCTCTAAGAATTTACACTTTTATGTCATCATACAATCAGTCCTCATTAATGGATTTATCTGATCCCTATGATTGTCTCAATGATTCACATACATGACATCATTCATCTATTATCATCATCAAAAAGACTATTCATTCATCTATTATCATCATCAAAAAGACTATTTTCTTACTTGAATTGTAACATATAGGTTTGCATGATGTGTATACACCATCACAATACTAGTTTCAGAATACATATAGACTGTTTCACTAGGTTTAGGTCTACTCTCTTACCTATACATACATAAGTGCCATCTATACCTTTATTACAATTGTTGTAATAATATACAAACTACTGCACAATACCAAAAAATGTGTTGGCTTGATCTGTTGTAACACCCGTAAGCCAAGGTTTTATGAACAATACTTTCTGGGCTCGCGGGATGTTCCCTGCGGTGCGGGGCATTATTACCAATCCAATGACTGGCATATTAGTCATAAAACTTTGACGGGCCTGAAAAGTGGGTAAAACAAATGAATTTAAAAATTTAGCAGAACCAATAAATCATTTTGGGTCAAGAACTAGTGTATGAGGAGATAAAATGAGGTTGTGTGGGACAGCTCCGGGAAGTGCCTAGACGGACTTGAAAATATCATACCCTGAACCTCAAAAATTCCAATGAGTATGATAGAGAAGGAATTTTAATTTTTTGAGGTCATTTAATATTTTTTTGAATATTTTATTCTAACGGGTGAATAGTGTCAAAAAGTCCATTGTTGAATTTTGACTTGAAATTTTACATGGGCCTTAGTGACACCAAGCAAGGATTTTTAAAATTGAATTGAATATTTTTAAAGGTCCAGAGAATATTTTATGAATTTCTGAAATTTAAAATGGCATAGGGTGAATAGTAACCCTAGCTCCCGGGGGAGTTTTGGACTAAAATTTTGAGGGACTCTTAATGAATTTAATCAAGGATTTTTGGAACTAGAATTATGATTTTTGGAGGTCTAATGAAATTATTTTAAAATTTCAAAGTTTAAAAAAATAGAATCAATTTGGGCCGTCCGATCGCCAAATGGTGCGATCGTGGCCACACACCTTGCAATTGCATCACAAGGGACATGTGTGCATGGACATGGGATAAAAAGAAGTCATCTCCTTCCTTTTAACCCTAAAAGTTGATGCCATAACCACCTCCCCTCTCCTCTATTTTTGATTCTTTTCTCTCTCCTCCTATGCCAAAAACACACAAGATTTATATGGTTTTGAACCTTCACGACATCTTGAAGACATTCCATGTAATACCCCCTACCCATTTCTACCTGAAATAGGCAAGGTGTGCCACTTCTCGCCGAGGTCACCCATCCTTGGATTTCCCCAAGGGCCTTTTGTTTAACTTCTATCCAAGGTCGACCAACTTTGACCAAACATGCCCTTATTTCATTTTTAATTATTTATGTCCTTATTATGGCTTATTTTAGTATGTTAAAACTCTTAATTGACACTATCAGGCACATCCCCCTTTTAGATCCTCTGGTCTTTTAAATCACAGTCAATACCATAGCTGTATACATATTTCATAGATCACAGGGTCATAAACCCGTTAGCACATAATCATGCAAAAATAGATTTATATTACTATGCAAAACTGTACATACATATCAGGTTCAGTTAACAGACACCCCATAACCCACAATCATCTCTATATACATGAGCAAGTCTATACAAAACTCAAAAAGAAAGACAAAAAGTACCAAAAGACTTGACCGCAACTACATTAATGACGTTTGGTGCTAACCGTCGCTTTGTCTACTGCCTGCGTATCGGAACACCGACACGCTGAGTATAAAACTCAGTGGTGGAATAAGCCAAATAAAATATGTCCATCATGCAAACAAGCAACATGTAGCAGTCAATGTACATCATGTTCATCCTAACTCTTCTAAGACCAGTTTATTATTAAGTTATGTTATTCAAATATATTATCAGTCCAATTGATTATTATTACAGTCCTATAATAGACAGACAACTCTTTAAAATACCGGATAGCGAGACTATCCTATGCAGTGACCCATATTTTGGACCGAAGTAGCTGCACTTACCTTGCTCGATATTAGGGATTAGTCCATAGACCTCCCAATACTGGACTAATAGATAGTAGGGATTAATCTGTGGACCTCTCAATATCTATAAATCACATCAGCATCACTAAGGGTGGATAGTAGGGATTAGCCCCGTGGAACCTCCTAATACCCACAGACAGATAAACGGGTAGCAAGGATCAGCCCAGGTGGACCTCCTAATACCCTACTGTGCAGGGTTCATCTTAGAACCTCGATGGCTGCACCTACCACAATTAACATGCAACAGTGGCCCTAAAAGGACTAAGCTGCCTAGTAGCTGCTAACTCCCTGGTTGACCTGTCAACCCATCTAGTGGGTGTCTAACTGATGGGCCAATAATAGACGTAGGCTATAAATCTTGACATTTTTAATTCACAAGTCTAATTTTACCACTTAGTTACATTTTAAGACAAAATGCACACAATTTTCCATAACTTTGCCCACTATCGCAAAGTTACTATTCATATGGTCAATTTTCGCAACTGATACTATTCATTTGGTCATTTTTGCATTTTAAGCCTTTCTCATACCAACACATACCAAGTTCAATTTTCCATATTTTCTTTACATATTCACTTATATACCACGCATATGTCACAAGACACAAATTCATGTCATTTTACCATCCATTTTATACTTATACATTTTAACTTCTTTTTCACCATATCTAATGCCATAAGCTTGTTATTTCTTCACAAAACATGCCACAATCATGCTTCCACATACCATGACTCCTAATTTACCTATTTCATCCATAACAAGTCTACTCACCTACACCTACATTCCATACCAATTCAATATTCCATTCTTATTAATTCCACACCAAAAACACCAATATAGCCTAATTTTATCAAAATGCCATACCTACACCCAAGATTATATAATTCCATACAAGGTTTACTCACAAAACTCAACATACACATGTGACATATCAAATTTAACTTATTCCACTTACCTAGGGTGTGAGAACACCCTTTTCTCCACCACTTCTGTGCTTGTCTCTTTGGGTTTCCTCACTTGTATGTGCCACCCCTAAACATACACAATTTTCACCTTAGAAAATTTTCCAAAAATACTCTAGAGCTTTAAATGAAAATCTAAAACTATAGGAACTCTTAGAATACCCTAATTTACCTATATCAAAAATAAAAAATGGAATTGGAACACTTACGCACAATTTGGTTACTATTCACCCAAGTGGTGAATTTCCCAAATTGAGCTCTTTTCCTCAATTTTCTTGGTGTAATTGACACCTTTGGATGATGGATGTTTATTTTCCTATAATATTTATGAAGTTTGGAGGAGAGAGGAGAGAGAAATGAAGAATTTTAGTGGGAAAAATATAAAGGTGGCGTCAGCTTCTCTTAGTTCTTGAGGTTAAAGATAACTTTGGCACATGTGAGGAGGTTCACATTTGTAGCCCCTTTAAGTATGATGGGTTGGTTGCATAAAATCATGACACATGGCAATCTAGTGGTTAAAATTCATTTTAGGTCACTTTTGGCTTCAAAAATTCATAAAAATTTCTCTGGGCCTCCAAAAATTCTCATTTTAGTTTTAAAAATCCTTGATTAGTGAAACTAGGGGCCACGTAAAATTTCAAGTCAAAATTCAACAGTTGACTTTTTGGCACTATTCACCTGCCATAATAAAATATTCAGAAAAAATATCTATGGACCTCAGAAAATTATAATTCCTCTTTTATCATACTCATTGAAATTTTTGAGGTATAGGGTGTGGTATTTTTGAGACCGTCTGGGTACATCTCAGGGCTGTCTTAGCACAAACTCATTTTATCTCCTCATCCACTAGTTCTTGATCCGAAATGATTTATTGATTCTGCTAAATTTTTTAATTCATTCATTTTCCGTATTTTTAGGCTCATCAAAGTTTTATGACCAATACACTAGTCATTGGACTCATAATGATGGCCTGCACTGCGGGAAATATCACTTGGGCCCAGAAGGTACTATTCACAAGATCTTGACTATTGGGTGTTACATTCCAACTAACAGAAGTGAAAAAGGATGTCTCGAAAGTGACTTATGAGAACTTGATGAATAGTGCCAATTTGATGTGTAAGTGATCCTTTTCATGGTTTCTTATTTTTCTTAGGGAGTATTTGAGGTGTAGATGTTATTTACAAAAAGAGATTTCAGTTTGGTGTTATGTGTAATTTTGTAGGAATTTTCAAAGTGGAAACCCTATTATGGAAGTTTTGAAAATGGTGGTTCAAGGTAGAGGGAGATGGATTCAAGGGTTCTAAAGTGGTTTTAACATGTCTGGGAGCCCACTGTAAGTGAATTTAACTAAAACATATCTTGTATGTTAGGAAAAATATGGAATTGAAGTTTGGGTACATGTATGGAAGTTGGATTTGTATGGGTGTTCATGTGTGTGTGTATGTGAAATGAATGTTAGGAGGTGTGATTTGAGGAGATAAGATGTTATGGATATGTATGGGATATGGAAAAGATGTGTATGTATGTGTTACATGCATAACTAGGTATATGTCATGTATGCCATGGTATGAGTATGTATGTATGGCATGAAGGCATGTAAGGGTAGGAGAGAAAAATGATGTATGGCATATGAGACATGGAATGAATAAGAAATGATATATTATGTGAGAGAAATTAGGAAAATAAGTTGTATGAATGATGTATGGAAGATAGATGTGTGAAAACATGGTATGTCACCAGTGTAGCAATAAATGTTAGAGGAAAGAACATAGGTTTAATTAAGAAATATGTTTGAGATTTTAGGGGTGGAAAAAATGGATTTGTATACTAAGATTAATGTAATGTTGATAGGATAAAGAATGTTGGGATATAAGGAATTGGTGAGGAAGGAAAAAATGAAGCAAATAAAAACGTTGGTAAGGGAAAAGGTTACCAAAGGAATGGTAACTGTCACATAAATAGGACCTGTAACTATCTAGGGTTACGATGACCTCTAACTGACCAGAAAATATGACTGGGTGAAATAAATTAATATCTGTGTCTTATTGACTTGAAAATAATTAGAATAAATATTTGGTAAGATAGAAAAGTGACCAGCTAAATTAAAATGGAACCAGAATGGGTTAAAGAACTGTATAATTATTAAAAAGCTGAGGAAATAAATTATAGATGTGACCAGAAATTATTAGCACATATATAATGTTAGGCAGAATATAGGAAAACTAATAAATGGAAATCTCATGGATTTTAAGAGGTATAAGGAAATTGTATTTGAAAGAAACCTAAATTTATCTGCATAGAGTAATCATGGTAAAGAAATCCATAAAGCTATATTGGTAAATAAACTGATAGTACAAAAAATGCATATTAATATAAATATAGTAACAATGAGAATAAATTACTAAAATTGGAAACTAAACCATTGTAATATAGTGCAAGGAAGATGTGATATAAAAGCCATAGAGTATAACATTTTGGGAGACCTAGAAGTGAACATAATTTAGTAGAAAAAGAGAACTAGAACCATGTACAAGAATAGAGCTAAAAGACAATCAACTGACAGAGATGAAAAGAATGAAATCTGAATTGAAACATGGTAGATTGATAAGACTGGAAAGATATTAAGGGAAATATGATGGATAAATAAAGTAAGCTAATCAATCAAGGATATGACTTAATATAAATAAGACGAATATGGAATATAATGGTTTGAAAGATAACGAGAAGGGAATCTGGGGATTTCTGGTTACTTATATATTGGATAGGTTGACTGGTCAACTAGGGATTAGCAGTTGCTAGAGGTTGAGTCTGTATGGATTTTAGCTTGGGTACGGTGGGTGCAGCTGCTAAGTATTGCTTTGACCTTGCACGCTCTGGGAATTGGGAGGCCAATGGCTAATCCCTGCTACCCATTTGTGGATATTGGGAGGTCCCACTAGACTGATCCCTGCTATCCACCATTTGTCTTGCTTGTGTTGATTATGCTAGGATATTGAGAGGTCCCATGGGACTGGTCCCTACTATCCCCTTTTCGGTATTAGGAGGTTCCTCGAAACTGATCCTTGCTATTAGACAATAGTTTATACAGACACTGAGGTCCATAATGTGGGCCACTGTACATCTTTGTCTTTTGTCCAGTTCTTGGACTGGGTTGGTGCAACTACCGAGGTCTAAAATGGGGGCCACTGCACATTGTGTTCCTGTTATCCAATGGTTAGGAGTTCTTCTTGAACTGTGGGGGTATGAATGGATTGAGTAAAGAACTTGAACAGACTTAAAAGACATTAAAAAAATAGGAAGTTAAATCGTTATGATTGAGATAAGCTATGAGTAATATCTTGAGAACAAGAGATAACCTATCTAGAAAGAGGTTGAATAAGCTTATGTAATTTCAGTAAGACTCTTAAAGGAAGTAAAAGGACTGAATAAATGGTGCATAAATGGGAAGGCATGTATAAAGGAACAAGTATAGAGGGAATTACCTAATCTAAATGAAAGAGGTAGTAAATTATACCAATATACATAATGAATAGAGCTGAAGAACTGAGATAGATTAGTGGATAGTAAAGAATAGATGGCAAAGCTATGCAAGGCATGTAACTTAAATATAGTAAGGATAGTTAAAATGGAAGGACATCAGTATGAATCATAATTAAGTGGTAATGATACAATAACTCACGATGAAACATGATAAGTTATGAGTTTAGTTAAGGAGTGGTAAACTAGTGAATAATTAAGCATAACTGGAGGATGAAATAGAGGGATTAGAATTTATAAATAGATAAGAATTGAAATGTCTTGTGTGCTTGCATGTGATAGTGATACATGGTATGTTTGGTTAAATTCACCATTGAGTGCATACTTGGCATATCGGGTGTCTGATGCGTAGGTGTTAGATTTGGATGATGAGATGAGTACGACTAGCAGTGGAGCCGATGATTGTCCAGGTATGATATTGTTTCATTAGATATGATGTTTTCGTAGATAGAAGCACTCATGCATATACTGTTGGTACTGGGATGGTATAATAGCTATATAGTGAATATGTTGTCCTATTACTAGCGAGAAATGAACTTCTAGCTATAATCATAGCTTAGGCTGATATTTGACTGTAAGATCAGGTGTGTGAGTGTCATATGCCTAGTGGGTTTACCTCAAATCATAAGAACTATTAAATGAAATTTCTAGACTGAATAGGGGAAACCCAAGTAAAAGTTAAATGAAAGGCCCCTAGGGAAATCCAAGGATAGGTGACCCCACGGGAAGTAGCACACTTTACCTTTTTTCCATCGAGAATAGGCAGGGGGTGTTACATCTATAATCCCTGGTTTACATTGCTTTAGTTGAGGCTACCACTTGCATAGGTTATCTATTACCTACGCATTGTAAACAATGATACACTAAACACGAGGTCTAGTAGTGTATTCAATGAATCATGCAAACATATGTGTTTCCCTTTAATGATGATCACACATGGCATGCTTATGATACAAGCACACATTAATAATGTAGATTTATATTTATGTATGCTGTAGGCTTCTTATTATTCTACCTTGTACATTCCATTCACATAGACCTCCCTTATGTTCTAGTTTATAGTAAACTTAACTTTTTACATATTTTTGCTTACCCTAGTTATTTTTATTCTACTACATTTCTTAAATTCCTTGCTTTATTATCATTTGTACCGATTATTAATTTAGGCTAGTTATACTCAATTTATGATGATTAGACTTCTAGGCTACTTATTACCACATTACCTTCATTACCACATTAATTCTGGTGTACTTTAGTTCTTATATCCGCTTACCTTATTACTGAGTTAGCTATCTTGTTCTTGTTCTTCATTACTTCATTTTTGCTTTTTTGGTTTGCCATAGTTTACTTACTAGTGTTTGGCCCATACTTACCATGAGATACCCTAATACTAGATAATAGGAGTTACAAGTTATGCAGTAGTTTGCATTTTTGACCTATTTTGCTATTGCACTAGCATTATACGAGTTTAATTATGTAGTGGCCCTAATAGACCTACATTGTTGCTACACTAGCCTTAATTTAAATAGTATACAATGGCTAACATTTTGGACCTACACTATTACTGCACCCATATTAAGTATGCAGTGACCTAGTTGGACCTACACTATGGCTGCACTTGTGTAATTTTACTTAATTCGTAGCTACTATATTTTTCTAGTTGATCAGTCAACCTATTCAGTAGATATCTAGGTCATATGGGTTATAACATACTTAATTCACATTATTTGTGCCAACATTACTTCTTACTTTTCACTCTTGCAAGTAAGACTTTATATTTATGAGCTTTCTTTTATTACATCATATTATGCTTCCTTTACTTTTCCTTATGCCACATTACGAGGCCATTTCTATTTTCCTAATTTATTGTCTAGTCTCTTTATTTTAATCATTACATTATTCACCCACATGTTAATTCATGCATTTCCAAGTTACCTCTGTTTTAGGTACGTTTTCATTTTCTTGTTATATTTACTTTCTATTTACATATTTAACTAGCCTTTCCTTTTGTTATGGGTATGTGTCACTTCTCATTTAACTTTATATACAATAATCTTAGTTATTGCTTTTACTTCCCCTTTTATTTAACTATTGCCAAAGTTCATATATATATATATATATATATATATATATATATATATATCTTATACATACACAAAATTTCATCATAATATTTTTTTCGATTCTTTTTGTGCTCTTACACCATATGTACTCACCATAATGCCATACACATTTTATCCACACATGGTCACACATTACACACACATGATTTAGGTATCCGTCCCTATTTCTCATTTCCACCTAGTGTCATTTTACTCAATTTCTTTACATATCCCAACATTCTTACAATTACCCTATTATTTTACTTCATATGTGCACATGCATGAACCACATTCACACACCTATGCATCCACAACATTTGGCCACTAGCACTTACACACCTTAGCCATTATTTCCTCACCTCTTTTGTCACTCAATTCACTACATTATCACATGCACACATCATTACAAGCATTATCCATGCATTTCACACACATATACATGTAATAAGCATAATATCCATATTAACATATGCTCTACACCATTCAGCCACATATATGTATGCACCTAAACCATTAGGCTGTCAACTTTCTTCACTTATTTCACTTCATTTTCACTCATATATGTCATCACATTCATTAATTATGCAATTTACAAATATACATACGCATTTCACACTCATTCCATAATGACATGCATACTTGAATTCCTTAAACTTAAACAAATAGATGTATAATTCATTGAATACACTTACAGAGATAATTTTATGCTGTCCTACATTAGATTCTATAGCTTTCGTTTACCTCAATTCTCATGTTACACTAATTCCTCTAAATTCCATAATACCCCAGTAATTAAAAAAATTCATAAGAAATTATCTATAACTCCAAAGCTAAAAATAAAAACAATCATGATTTACATCATCTACAGTTACCTAGAAAAATACCTTGGTTTCGATTCGGGACCTAGTTTGATTTAGGGGCTCAAAATTCTAAATCTTCAAAGCTCTAAATTCACTTTCAAACCTTTGCTTCTTGCAAATTTGAGACTAGATACAGATTCTAGACATCGTAAAGATCGATTTCCGTATAATTATTAAAGGGTTTTAGGGTGTTTCAAGTGACAAATGATGAAAGAAATAGAGAGAGAGAGGTAGATAATGTCAGTTTTTGAGGGAAAATGGTAGAAAGATGAGCTCATATGACTACTATACACAAGCACACACCATAACAATTTTATATTATGAGGATCAATGGCCACGATTGTGCCACGTGGCAATTAGACGGCCCCAGTTAGTTCTATTTATGCTTGAAACTTTAAAAATGCAAAATAAATTTTAGAAGTCTCTAAAAATTATTCTTTTAGTGTCAAAAATTAATGATTTACTTAATTAAAGGACCCCTAAATTCTTGAGTCAAAACTCTTTAGGAAACTAGGCAAACTATTCACTCGCATAGTTAAGAAAATCCGATTAAATATCAAATAACCTTATAAAATTCCAATTCCTTCACTATTAAACTATTAAGAATTTTTGATCTTTAGGGTATGCTATTTTTAGGTCAGTCCAGGCAGTTCCTGGCCTGATGCAAATTAAGGTCACTATTCACTAGATTTCAGCATGAAAGAAATTATTGATTCAATGAAAAGTTCTAATTCCCTCATTTACATGCTCAATTTGCCCATCAAAGTTTTATAGCTAGTGCTCCCCTTTTTCTCTTTTAGGGTAATCTGGCTATATCAAGGAACACTGTTTATATCTCAGAGGACACTATTCATGAAATTGGGATTTTTGGTCGTTACATAGTATGTAAAATGAAGCATGATTAGTGGGTTGGGCTGAAACTATGATGGTTATTATAGTAAGGTGTATTGTGATCTATGGCATGGAAATTGAGTGATTTTGATAGGTTCAAGATGCATTGTGTGAAATTATATGCTTATGTTAGTTTATGTACTAAATGAAGTAATGAAAGGAAATGTGAGCAAATCTTAAGTAGTAGCTTTGATATGTAGCATAATAAGAGGTGCACTTTATATTTTAATTCAAGCATGCCTTGTAATAAGTAATTGATGGATTTAAAATAAGGTATGATATGACCCTTTTAAGCCCATGTAATATGTATGAATATGATTATGTGATGAAGCTAAATGAAAAAACAGATATGTAATGATTATGGAATTTATTTATGAAATAGAATAAATGTGTAGAGGTGATAAACATGATAACATGGATATATGTACATACGTGTTTGATAAATTGATATGCATGGTAATGTGAATAGCAATAGATACTATAACTTAAGCACACCATGTTATGAGTATAAATTGATAAGCTATAATGAATAATGACTTTGATGAATAGGGAAAATCTTGATGGGATAGTTATGTATGTTACATGGCTAAATGGCCCAAGGAAGTAAATCTATGATGTTAAGACTTTCATGAGTAAAAATAATGATGTATGTTTTGATAATGCATATAATACATGGAATGAAGCAAATGGATTTAAACATTCTAAAGAAAATAATAATTGTTACCCATGGTCATTTTTTAACCTAATTAATTGAAATTTGGAACTTATTTATATAAAAAATAACTTAATTATATGAAACAAATTAAAGGGTGGTGACCATATGAATGTATACAACCTAGTCTAGATAGGTTGACTGGTTAACTAAGGAGATTAGCAGTAGCTATGGTACTTTGGTACTTTAATATGGCCTTTGGGCCTAGATTTATAGCCTTAGGGCCTATATTTATGACCTTTAAGTCTGTCTTACGACCTTCAAGTCTAATGTATGACCTTCAGGTCTGATATAACCTCTATGGTCTGGTATAACCTTTATTGTCTAATATGGTCTCTATAGATTGATTCATCCTATTATCCAA
Organism: Hura crepitans; assembly: GCA_948208565.1. Taxonomy (NCBI): domain Eukaryota; kingdom Viridiplantae; phylum Streptophyta; class Magnoliopsida; order Malpighiales; family Euphorbiaceae; genus Hura; species Hura crepitans. The sequence goes on from CANXYI012062884.1 coordinate 14,818, forward strand.
TATCAGTATAATTGTCTGTTGAGTATGGGCTAATAAAGGAAATTCTTCTTTTAAAATGATTATGAGGAATTACTCAAGAAAAAAATAAAAAATAAAAGTAAGACATGGTTAATTTGTATAAATGGTTAAGACATTTTTTGTATGATCATAATTGGCATGACACATATATGTGTGATCTTTATTGGTAATGAATTTAGTAACATGACATAGATTTAATGATCATGAGGATATTAAGTATTGAGTATACATATAGGATGTTGTATGCATAAATAGACATGGGATGAATGAAATTCTTATTATATATTAGCTTAAGATATAGATGTAATATAGTCTATTTATGTTAAAGTGCATGTGCATATTGATGTGTTCTAGTAAATGTTATGTGTATGATTAATCAAATAACTCGAAGAATAAATAAATATAGATATGTTGTATAAATTAATTCATGATGTTATATGGGTATAAAGGTTTATACAATGTATTGGTAGGAAATGGTAGTTATAGATTTTATATTGTATCGGGGATAAGGTGATTAGTATTTGGAGTTGCCACTTGCCTTTATACTAGGACCACTAATCTTTTACCTAGAAAGGGTTCAAAATCTAATTTTATTTATACCCCAATAATATAACTTTCTTTATATTCGAACATTTATCAATCTTGTATCATGCAAGCAAGCAGTATAGTTAAAAGCATACATGTCACCTTTTCGTATAAAGAAAAGAAGTTGTAATCTTAAAATATATAATAAAGCATAAATCTAAATTGAACATTCATAAATTGGGTTATTTACTAATGGCTACTTGACTTGATAAATACCAGTAATTCCATAAGAATTGGCAATAATTGCCCAACTCCCATCTCTAGGAGATTGGCCTTTGTTAAAATACATTTTCATGTTACTTTATTAAGGAGAACTCAAAACCATTTTGTTATAAAAATGCTAATTAGTTAGATAAAAAACAATTAACATGAAGTTAGCCTTTTATGTGTAAAACAAGTTATTAAACTATCTATTTCAACCTAAAAATAAGCAAAAGAGATAAAAGGTACAAAACCAAATAAATAAACAAGGAATAAATAATTGGTCCTATTTGTACATCGGTAAATCTGTGCGGACTCTTCATGGTCCGTGGTCCATGTTTGTTTGGACCTTATATCTGGCATAGACAGTCAATCTTACATAATTCAAGAGAAAATTATTAGTAACACAAATAAAGGTCTGTGAGGACCTAATAATAGCACCAAATAAGATGATAACAACACATGTTATAAATGTATATATAAATATGAATGATTATGGAATATTCACAAATAACTGCTATGAATAAGGTAATGATTGAGATGATTAATCATGGAAAGAAAAATATAAACAATTTTAGCACAACCAAATCTATGCGAACTATATATGGAACACATATTTTTAAAACATGTGTCTACATGGACTACACTCCTCATGAAAAGGAGTACATGCAGAGCTAATGTTAATTCCATAATATTAATAAAATGCAAATTAAAAAACAAAATGATTAGAAAATATTAGAAATGGCATACTTGACATAAATACAAATTAATAACATGTTATAGTGTTTAATAACATGTGTTAAAATAGAATACAAAAGATAAACATAAAACTATTATTGAACATTAGTCCATACGAACTTAATATTATATACATATTTAAATAATAGGTCTACATGGACCCTAACATCTATTAAAATAAATCTGTGCAGACTTAGGCATTAGTTCCAGAAAGCAAGTGCAATTACTATTTTCTAATGAATGATTAAAATATGATGAAAATGATTTAAAATATTAACCTACTCCTATAATTAATGTGGGGATTTGTAGAATCACCTCACATGTCAATTAATCACAATAAATCCTTGGTTAAAGAAAAGACATAAAGAGAATAAATAAAG
>CANXYI012062889.1:0-17971 GCA_948208565.1 Hura crepitans
GTCATAAATTCAAATCAAAGTTTCGTATTAAGTTGAGGTATAAATAAGAGTAGGGTCCCAAACCGCTCTAGTTTTAGCCTTACAAGGTATTTCTATTTCCTAACTCTGTCAAGTGGCGACTCCTACCTTGTAGTGCCCAACTCACACCGCCTAAGGTAATCAAAAAGGGGTGGCCCTAGATTCTTTTAGCTTCCTTCTCATCTTTCCAGACTCAAGGAGTGAGGCCTAAATTAAGTCATAAGCTGCTTCGGTTTGATTATTCTTAAGAAAATCTAAAGGGTCTACGTGAGAACAATAGGGAATTTGAGAAATCAAATGACTAGAAGCCCAATAAGTGTAGCTCTCTTCAGTACCCTCTACTAATGTGACCCCTGGGATCCCTGCAGTCATACTCTACATAAAACTCTAAGTCATCTATATACCTCTCGAATAGCATTGAGTTGGGAGGACTCTAAGGAACAAGGCATGCGTCGGGCCCTATATGCCAGGTTATGATCCTTTCCCTTAAGAACCAAGAGTAAGCCTCTAGAGTGGTTAGCAAAATATGGCAGGAGGACAACTCTCTAATGGAGCGTAAGAAATTTAGCAAGTCCTTAATAGGAAAAACCCACCAAGCCAAGTCAACTTGCATAGGTAAGTATCAATTGTATGTGACTAAATTGCTAACGATGAACTTTTTTTTCATGTGCAGGAGATACTTACATCAATCCAAACCCTAGAACTGAGGTAGTGATGATGGTACATCAATGAAGCCGCATTCTAAGGACCCAAAGATGGTCGAACACCCATATATCCATTATCAGATATCAGCGAGGCACGTCCAGTTCACAAGGATAGGCTAACATGTGAAGCACATATGCCTACACCTTAAAAAAACACAAAATCACAAAAAGGCTTCAAAAAAATATAAACATATCAAGATGAGTCATTTACCAGTACACCTGACACGAAGCCCTAAACAAACTGATGGCTCTTCCTGGTCCGAATAGCCATGTCCAAGCTCTGAAACATCCATCCAAGATATGAGTAGCACTAATTCTAGGCACCAATTTTATCAACTTCCTTCAAGACAAGGAGAAAGCTCCAGCTCACTGTACCATTTGCATTGGCAAAAAGGGTGGTACCCAGTAGGTAAAGAATGAAATAATAGGTGTATTGTTCAATCTGCAACTGAATTGAAGGGGTCTTATCCTTCATAAGCCTAAAATACATTTTTCATGTGACTTTTGATTAAAGAGAACTTAAAACCATTTTATTTAAGAAAACACCAATTAATTATGTATAAAATCATTTGATGTAAAAGTTAAGCAATTGACATATAAAACAGGTTATTTACTACCTATTACAACCCAAAATAAATAAGAAGAAATAATAAGTACAAAACCAAAGAAAGTAAAAGAAAGAACTTAAATGGTCTCGCCTATACATCGACTAGTCCATGCAGACTCTATGAAGCTCTGACATTAGTCCATGCAGACTACTACATAAATGATATTAAGTCTGTTCGAAACTCCACTCTAGTGAGAAAGGTCACTTCCATACAAATTAGGAGAGAAGAGGTTAATAATACCAAATAAAGAACACATAAAGAATCCACAGAGAAGGTGAAAAAACAAAGGTACATATAAGGATTGGAAATTAAAGACAATTGTCTGTGTGGACTAAGATCCTTATAAGAGGGAGTCTGTGCAGACTATAAAATAGAATAAACATGCAAAAGACTTATATGTCCATGCGGACTATGATCCTTGTGATAAGGAATCCATGTGGACCTACATTAATTCCATAATACTAATAACATACATATTAAGGAACATAATGATCATACGATATTGATACAGTTATAAAGGCATGCTAACATGTTGAATAGAATACATTAAAATATAATGGACAAGGAAAACATGATACTATTATCGTATCATAGTCCGTGCAGACCTTATATTACGTATATATTCAAATAATAGGTCCATGTGGACCACATATCCATTACACATTCAATTTACAGGTCCATACGGACCTTTTATCATTCAAAATAGGTCTGTGCAGACTTAATCGTCAGTTTTAGAATGTAAGTGCAATTTCAATTTTCCATGAATGATTAGAACTTTCTTAAATCGATTTAAAAGGTTAACCTACTCTTATAATTGTCTTGGGGATTACATAAAACCACCTCGCATGACAATTAATCATAAGAGATCATTGGTTATAGAACACAAATAAATGAATGAATATGATGAAAATAACCTCAGATCTTACCTTGAAGTGAGCACCAAGCAACAAGACAATAGATAGGTTTTGGAAGAATAATTACTTTAGTGAAGGCTTTGGACTAGTAGAGTGAATCCTATATCAATTGTCTTCAATTGTGTCTTCTGTGTATTCCTCTCTTCCTCCCCCCTTTTTTTCATACCCTAAAGTGGGCATTTATAGGCTTAGGTATTTTATCTAGAGAAGGTAGAATCCCTCTAGGATTAGGATTTAGTGCCTGAATAGGAATTTTCCACTTTTGGAAGTTTTTCATTGGTAGGTTCATGTAGGCTTGTATGGCTTAGTTTGTGCAGACTTAAGCATGGTTTTCCCATGGTCTGTGGGCTTTAGGCCATGTTGGACAAGTTCACATGGATAGTATGTAAAGGATTTTTTTATCAGGGTCACTAAATATGGAAATATGCCACTTTTGATTATTTCTAACTTTTCATTTCCATATAAAGTAATATTTTTCATTTCATTTGTTTGCTATTATCAAATTTCTAATATTTTCCTTGACTTTTAGTAGTTTACTCTTGTTTAGTTTGTTTAGACTTACGTTTTTACCTCTACTTAGGATTAGGCCAATTGGTTGCTTTTATTTTTGCACTTTTGATGTGAATTTTATTTCTAATTACTTTATACCTTATTTTTTTTATTGTTTACATAATTTATCATAAGACTTGGTTATATTCTTATGATTGTTTGATATTCTTATATAGTCTTCTGTCTTTATCTTTGTGTATTTCTTCTTTTTTATCGTGACTTTTCTGTTTGCTCATCTCTTTTTTTACTCTACTTTGTTCTATATTTTATGATTGATTTAGTGAGTTTATTTCTTTCTTTATTTGTATGGTTACATCAAATAAAAATCTTCAAAACTTAAGCTTCTTACTTCCAGCCTATGGACCTATAGCTAAGTTCCTCTTTCTTTCAAATCTTTTACTGATTCTTAATTGATTACTTTTTTTTAATTTAGTATAAATGCTTACTGGTTGCTATAGAAATGTGATTTGTTTGATGAGCAATGATTGGGTATGAAAGCTATTTTATTCTCGACACTATAAGGTTAGTCTCTTTTATCTATTTTACTCTTTCTTCTATCGCATTTGTCTTTTTAAGATCTCTACATTACACCTTTTATTGGGATTTGAAGTTTATGTCAAAATTTCTAATTTTGTTTTAGAGTTTACTATTTATCCTTCTTGCATTTTATTTTCTTTAACATTTATGTTCATTTCTCTATCTGAACAAAAAAATAAAAAAAATAATCTTTATGATGAACTTGCATATATGTTCAAATTTTTTATTTTTATTAATCTTTTCATGTATTAATTTAGATCTTTATATTATAGCTTTATACTAATGCTTATTTTAATTTTCGTTGGAAGCCTTTTATTAATTTTTTGAATTTAACTTTTCTTAGGACTTTACTTTAAGGTCTATATTTTTTATGCATATCAAGTAAACCTATTTTATTACTTTAGTGTGGATTCATGATTTTCTTAAGATGACTTTAATTTCTTTGCTTCATTTATATTTTTTACAGTATATTTCCTAGCTTGACTTATTTCTTTATATGTTTGTTTGATCGAATTTATTCCTTGCTTTTCTCTTTTCCTAATGTTTTCATTCTTTTTTTGAACTACTTTTACTCTTTATTTTTTTAGCTCTCTTTTTGGTTAGGTTCCTTTTTTCTACATTTATGTGTGCTCTCATATTCTATTTTAATCCTAATTTCCTTTCTATTAATGTTTACACATTAACTAGGATAAAGGGGATAAATTAAAGATTTTAAAGCAAAGTGGGGTTTCATTTGAGATTTTAGATCTCAAGCTCACGGTTTCACTATGTTAAATTTTCTTTTTTCGAATTAAGCATAATGGATTTAGATTGTCTTTTTTTTTATTGCATTTTTATTTTATACCTTATAGTTACATTGAAGTACATACATAACTTAGGTTTGCCATGATTTTTAATTCGATATGACTTTTTAATGTTCCTCCCTTTATTTCTATGTTAGACAACATTCTACAAATATGAGTTTATTTTTATTCTTAATTTTCTTTGTCTATGTTTTGATTTTAACATAGTAGAATTAGGCATTATGAGATTTTATGATTTTTTATTTGTTGAGTCCTAGGGATGCATGGACCCTTTTTTTTTTGGAATTTTGACTTTCTAATGCTTAACTCTCTTTAATTCTACTATTTTGATTTTTTTCATTATTCCATGAAGCTTCTAGATCGAATGGAAACATTACTCATTTGCTTTTTTTTTATTTAAATTACATGCTTATAATTCTTTATTTCTTTCTAAGGTTTATGACCTAAAATTTTGAAAATTTATGTTTATTCATGCAAATAGAAAGTTTCTATGTAAGATTAAGAGGGGTAACTTTGAATACAACATTTCTCAACACATGACTAAATTATATATGTTAGACTTAATTTACAAGCTTAATCTATTTTTTATTCTAGATGCATAAAAGTAAATAGTCCTATCATTTTAATGTTCTTCATGGTTGACTTTTATAATTCGATTTTTGACATGTTACACTTGTGTTTTTGGCTTATTATTATAAGATTAAATTCTACTAAGATTTTACTTGTAAAATTGATTCATTCATATGATTAAAGCACAATGTATTATTATTTGTTTTATATACTATAATTTTAGGAATTTTAAATCTTGTTCTATTTTAAAAAGTACTTATAATATATATATATAAGATCAATTATGATGAAATTTGGTCCTTAGCATGTGTGTGAAACCTTATTGGATTCAATTTTCATTTTTTATTCTTTATTTTATTTTATAATTAATCTCTAGAAATGACAATTTGTATTTGTAAATAAGAACATAACTTCATACTCAACAAAGGTTCTCTAATGAGTGGAAGATGGTAGATTTTATTTCATGTAATATGTAAGTGATATGTATATTCTTTCTTATTTCTATACTAAAATTTCAACAAAATACTAAGATTTTCAAATTTTTATTTTGATGAAGAATCTAAAAGGAAATGATGGGTGTTAAGCTTTATTTTTTAATGAACAGAGAATAAAGGAAATGTACTCTTTTTATCTTTTTTTTATTAATTGTTACTTTATTCTCTCATTTTTATTACTTGATTCGAATCAATCTATCCTTTATTTTATTACTTCCTTCATTCCTTTATTTTTCTTTATTAACAGTTAATTTGGAACCCTAAAGGAAATAAAGTTTTGACTAAGTCAATGAACCCCTTTTTTAGGATTATCTCTAAGATTAAGAGAAGTTTACTCTAATATAGCCTGCAAATTTCTTTTTTTTTTCTTATTTTGCCTATATATTGTTGCTTAATATTATCTTTTCTTTTGTTTTATACATTAAAATTTATTGTTGTGTTTTCCTATTATATTATTTTGCATGTTCAAGAATTATTCTTTGATTGCTATTATTCAATTGGTACTTTATTTGAATGAGATTTTTATTACTCTTATATTGTTCTTAATACACATTCTACTATTTCTCATAATTTTTATATTTTAATAAAGGTTATGTTTTGATTTTTTTATGCTTAAAACTAATAGTATACTCCTCTTTAAAATTCCATTTGGAATTATCTCTTGAGATTATTACAAGCTTTGTTAGAATGAGTCAACTACTTATTTATCTTCTTATTGCATTTAAGGAAATGATCTTTGTGAACTTTTGATTTTATTTGGAATTTTCTCTTTGAATGATATAGATTCCCTATAATTTTAGACTCCTCTTTTTTTGTTCATTTTTATTGGTTTTATACCCATTAATATTAGACTTTCTTAAGAATTTGGCTTTATAAACTGCTTCTTTAGATATTCAAATCCTTTATTTGAATTGTATTGTTATCTTTAACTATTTATTGTTATCATATGATTAATGTTTAAGACTATCTCTTATTTCCTTTTCCATTTAATTTCGTCATTCAATATATGCCTATTAATATATAAACTCAGCTCATGGAATATCTATAAGCTAATGATATCAAATGACTTATTCTGTTTTATTTGTGGATGAGTTGTATCCCCCTTATATAATGCTTAGTATTATATACATTATTCCTTAAATCATGGAATCCATTTTTTTTCTAATTGCAATGAGAAATTGCAACAATTACCTAATTTTGTATTCTTAATTTTTTAGTTCTCTTAGAATGTTTTCTATTGATATATGAAGTCGACTGCTCTTATAATCAAGTTGACTTAGAGGAATAAAAGTTCATACTAGTGATATTTATGATATGTTGAATATAGTTTAGTTAATTCTTTTGAGATCCTATTATGAAGATTCAAGATTTTTTTTGAGATTTTGTTTCCTTGATTTTAACCAATTCTTGATTTTACTGAGCTAAGCCTTTATCCTCGAACTGATTTCAATTTTAGCTTTATATTTTTATTGTTGTTACTAACTTAAATTTCTAAATTTGATTTGTTTCATATTTGTTAGTTATCTAAATTTTATTTATTTATTTTGCAAATGATTTTTTATTCAGTTTACTTTTTCTAATATCTTATCTACTTATTATATTCTTTTTAAATTTCTTAAGATTTTATTCAATTTCTCTCTCTATTTTTAGTTTATGGTTCCTTCTTTATCTATAAAAGACAATTTACTAAGTTTCATATTCTATTTATTCCTTTTGTATCTACCTTTTATTTACAACTCTTATAATTCTTAGCATGTATATGATTTGATGACGATTTTGCTAGGAAATTGTTATTATTGTTAAGTACATATATTATATTGTCTGATTCTTTTAACATTTGCAATCTCATATAATATTTTTCCAATTCTATTTCCATTTCTTTTCTTTTTGTTTGCTTTATATCTACTCTTGATATGTATGCAATAAAAATATATTGGCTTGAGATAGACGTTTGCATTTGAATTCTTATTGTTTTACTTAGTACTATGTTTATTACATTTTTTTATTCAGGTATTTCTTTGCATTTTGTATTGCTATAGGAAGTTGGATAATATATGAGGTTTTTAATGTTTAATTGAATTAAGCTTTTTTGGATTTGGTTTGTTTTATTGTGATTTTTTTGAATTTACACATTATTCTACTTGTTCTTATGGTTTGTTTTAGTAAGTTCTAGCATTAATTCACTCTTTATTATATTTTTGTATAAATTTTATTCTACATGTTGCACTTGTTGTTTATTCTTCTTGTCTTTAAACTTACATCCAAACTTTTTTTTTTGTTTAAATGATATCTACACTAAGAAATTGATTCAAACATTATTTAAATATAATGATATTTTGGTTTATTTAAATCTTAAGAAAGTGTTTAGGACATATTTGTATGTGAGTTTGTCACTAAGATATGTCTTTCTATACTGAAAATATGATATTGTTTTTTTTAATATAAACTTGATACCTTAAGTTTCATCTATTGAAGCTATTACTGTTATATCTTTGTTGACCCTATATAGTTTAATAAATTGACTTATATCGAAACTTATTTTAACAGCTACCTAAAAATAATTTTTCTTATTTAGGCATCTAGATAATTTGTTGTGGTTTATTTCTATGGCTAATCAAATATCTCTTATATGTTATTTATTAGTCTTCCTCTTTCAAATCTTCTATTATGCTTAAAAGTTCTTTAAAATTGCACTATTTTGTTTATATTTCTATTTGCTAAATTTCAATTTGGATATTTTAATAGCCTTTGTATAGTTTATGCCTTTACATATAGGCTTGGTTCTCAACTTTCATATTAAGTGAAAGGAATTAGGCATCGTTAAGCTTCTTGATTCTCTTCATTTGATAGATGCTAAGTTTATTCCCTTTTCCTATTTATAAATTTTTATTTTAAGTATGTTATATATTTGGGACATGTATACTGGTAGACAGTATTTAGGATTCACTTGCATGTGCTTGCTTATTTACTTGTGGTTAGAATTTATAAGACCGCTTATACTTACATCACACCTATATGTTAGCCTTAATCCTCATTTGAGTAAAAACTTTCTTCTTTATCTTCTTGTATCATTATTTATTTTTTACCTCCATTTTGATTGATGAGAATAGGATAATTAAGCTCATTTTCAAGATTCAAATATTTTTTTTTATTTTTGAAACTACATTCTCCCTTATGTTTTGAAAGATTATTATTTTTTCTCAAGAATCTTTAAATCTATTTTCCTACAATTATTTTTTTTTTCTAATTTTTACTCATTAGCTTTTAAAACAAGATTTTGTGTTCAAGGATGATTAAGGGTTAAAAGACCTTATTGCTTTAGGTCAGCCTAAATGTTTTATCCTTTCCCAAAATGTTTTGGCAGCATTTACTGCTTGTTTGCCATGAATTATTTAATCTACTTAGTAGCTCATAAGTTGCCCATTTTCAGCAATATTGGCAGGAAATGTAAGTAGCCTATGATTATATCATGCTTTTTAGTATTTTGTCTTCTAGATACTAAAACAACATGGTTTATTGCTTAGTCAAATAGTTTATAAACTAATTTTATAATTTAAGCAATAAATAGTTACACATTTTAGGATTAGGGTGAATCTTTATGTTGATCTAAGGTAATGACATGTATAAATATTAATCTGAAGACAAAATTTTACCCTATTCTAATTATTTAATAGCATTTTACCCAAGTATATTAGATTTAACACATCATAAATCCTTGAAAACACAAGATCTTTACTGACCTTCCCTATCCATCATAAAAATTAGAACTAACTTTTATGATGCATGCAGAGATGGATTTCTTGGTAAAAAACACATATAGATAAGATGATTAAATAGATCAAACACTGACCTCCCCTAATATTTGAGAATCAACTTGACATTAAAATATTAGAGTGAAATCATCTAGAATTAAGGATATTACCTTTTCTTTTGCTGCTTGAATCTTATTAAAAAGGTTGTATTTGCTTGCTTTTTTGCTATCACTCTCTTGCTCTCTTTTTTGTTTTTTAGCACCCTATGTGTTTTTTTCTTCTCATTTTTATTGTTTTAAATTGCTCATTATATAATCATTCTCTCTATTATTCATTTTTATTATTATGATAGCCTCTAACCTAGTCTATTTGCTATAATAGGAGATTTTTTTCTTATTTTTCTAGGGAGCAGATGGGGTAAAAATGGGTTATGCTACTAAGCCTTCTAGACATGAATTATGAGATTTGCTATATTGCTTGTAGTAGTTGGACAGCAAGAAATGGACTGTTGGCCATACTAAATATATGGATTAGACTGTTGCACTTAGGCAGCTCAGGCCCAATAGCTTTTCCTTCTTATATTTAAATAATGATTATTTAAAATGTATGTATCTAAAATGATTATTTAATTGAATTAATGTTGAATAGCTTTTTTCTAAATAGTATGAAGTGAAATGCGAATCAATTGCTTATCTTTTGGTAAAACTAATTAAATATTACACACTAAAAGTTGTTTTATGCCTCTTAAAATTTTTGTATCATAGATGTGATTTTCTTTTTATTGTGAACAACTACCTAGCTTTAGACTTTGGCTGTTAGAATTTTGCATGATAATATATAGTTTAGATTGAGATCATGCATGGTAGCTATTTTCAAAGTGAATAATTAATTGCATACCTATTCTCTAATTTTGATAATGTATGGCCATGGTGTGTGGGTGTGTGCATGTGTGGTTAAGGGCATGTGATGTGTAAATGAGGTTGATGTTCAATTATGAGCATGATTAGCATGAGAAACTAATGTGCATTAAGGTGTATATACATTTTAGTATAATGGTTGGATGGTGTGCACTAAGGGTGCATGTGTGTGTACATGAGCTAACAGAAGATCAATGCATGAATTAGCCTTAATGTGTATGGTAACTATGATTGAGATAGAGGACTAGTGATAACTAAGGGATATGTGCCAATTTGATAACATAGTTATGTGGCAAAGCTTGAAAATGATGCAATGTACATTTAACCAAATAATATGTAAAGAGGTAGGAAATTTTGGTAACATGTGAGAACCTGTATTATGATGTAAATGGGTGGTAACAATCATGGAAAGAAATGATTAAATGAGATATTGGAGAAGCGAGCCTTGAATTTTTTAAGCGATGACTAAATAAAAGTGTATGCATGTAACCTTATATAGCGTAAGACAAGTTGTAATATAAAAAGTAAAAATGAGAAAGTGACCAAACTTAAGTAAAGCATAGACGATAAATTAAACTAGCCCATATTACCTAGACCACTTATTGGATAGGTTAACCAGTCAACTAAAGAGTTAGCAGCTGCTAGTAGTTTGGTTCATAAGGATCATTGCCTATTGTATGGTGGGTGGAGTCGTGGAGGTTATAGATGTAAACCTTGCACACCTGTGGATATTAGAAGGTCCACAAGGGTTGATCCCTACTATCCTAACATGTGATATTAAGAGGTCCATGAGAGCTGATCCCTACTATCTAATGCTTTGGATATTGGCAGGTCTATAAGGGCTGATCCCTACTATCTTGATGTTGGGAAGTCTATAAGGTTTGTCCCTACAATTCTAGTATTGGGAGATTCCTGAGAACTATCCCTATTATCATGAGTTGTAATAGATGCAGCTATTAATGTTTATAATGTGGGCCACTGTACATATTTTGATCTTGTTATCCAATGTTAAAAGCATTGTCTTTCGAGTATAGGCCTTAAAATAGAAATGGACAAAATAACATAATATTTTAATCAGGGCTTTTGTGTCATGAGTTGAATGGCAATGAAATAATGAAAGAATAAATTAGGTTAGCCTAATCATAAAATGTATTATGATAAATTGAATACAATGTTGGATGAGCAAATTAAGTACATAAATGGTAACATGAAATAATGGTATGATAATTATCTATGATAGAAACACTTTGCATAGTGTATGATGAATATGTGTGCAATACAATGCATGTTTCATTAAATTCACCATTTAGCATATGCTTAGCATGTCGATTTTTTTGATTGTAGGTAAGAGGTAGTAGATCAAGTTCAGCCTCAAGAAGCAGTGTAGCAGTCAACCTACTCAAAGGGTATATCTTTTGGTACTTTTATGTCTATTTTTGTACAAGGACACTTATATATAAAGATGGGTTTAGGCTCGATCATGTAAATATGGTCTATGGTGGCTTGTAATTGTTATAAACAATTATATGATGTAAATGGAATATAAGATGTATAACTTATGTGCATATATGGTTGATAATGTGATGACTGAGGTTACTATGTGTGATGATGTCGATATAAGTATTATGAAGGATTAGAAGGATCCACTGTGATACGGTGATGATAAGGATTATACTATGATGCAGGGATGATAAGGATTATTATAAAAGTGTTATTTATGTAGGTTTAAATTTTTGGATTTTTACTCAAATAGCTATTATGCTATCGAATTTTTGTTAAGACATAACACATATTGGTAAAATAAACTCATATGTATGCATAACTAAAAAGATGGCAACGTGGTATCTCTTATTTGTGTCCAATAATGGATCAAATAAGGGGTGTCACATTAAGTGGTATCAAAGCAGGTTTAGGCATTCCTAGGTGTAGTATACATTCTGTACTAGGTAAAGCCACACTGCTTAAGGCTAATAATTTTCTCTTTTGTAATGAACTAAGATGAGTGAGCATACCCCACCAAGCGAAAAGGAAGAGGTGGCAAGTCATACACTTACAACCATTCACGAGCCTACTAGTTTAGCAACCCTAGTGCCTAGCGATGGTGCACGCTTAGCTTAGGCACAAGCTCAATTGGCATTGTTGCATTAAATTGTAAACTTGCTGAGGCAAACCTCTACTGTGGTTGTTACACTGCCACCACCATTAGCTCCAACACAGTTCCTAGCCCCAAGCATTGTAAAAAACCTACTTGGAAAGGGTTAAAAGGATGGGGCATTAGACTTTGTAGAAACATTAGAGGATGATATAGCTAAAGTCTAGTATTGGCTAGAATAGACTATCAAAATTCTATAGTAGTTGTAGTACACCTTAGAAGAGAACCTGACATGTGCCACCTCTCTTCTACAAGAAGAAGCCTTTTACTGGTAAAAGAAAATAAATGAAAGTGAAGCTATAGCAGATGTAACCTAGGAATTTTTCCTCTAAAAATTTAAAAAGAGGTATATTTCAGAGACTTATATTGATAGGAAGAACAAAATTCTTAGACTTAAAGTAGGGAATGAGATCCATATCTGAGTATAAGAAAGACTTTGCCCAATTAAATAGATATGTAAGGGAATTTGTCTCGCTAAAAGAAGAGAGATGTAAAAGGTTTGAAAAAGGCCTTAACATTGAGATCTAGATGCAAATTACCATATCAAAGATTAGAGAATTTACTTCCTTGGTGTCTATAGCATATGCCATGGAAGAGATGTTAAAGGAGAGAAGAGAAACCTTTAAGAAAAAGAGACTCTTCACTCTAGGGCAAGCTAGCTCAACCCCAAATGCAAGAAAGAGCTAGAAGGGGAGTCAAGCCCCAAAGTAGTCCTAGAGAAAGGACCAGACATAGAAAATAGGCCAAGATCTTAGTTTAGGTGTAAACCACAGTAGTAGGCTACTAGTGCACTCATGTCTATAGCTAGGAGTGCACTGCCTGTGTGCTAGACTTGTGGTAGAAAGCATTTAAAAGCTTTTTGATAGACTAGGCATGGAGAGTGCTTTGTATATGGATCCAAAGAATATTAATAGAGGGATTGCCTAAAGAAGTAGGCAGATGCCACTCAGTTTCAAGCTTCTTCACCTATACCTAGCATAGGCCAGAGGGAGAACAAAGTGATAAAGTTGGTACTAGTTAAAGGTTAAGATTAGAGTTTAAACACCTGTATGGCAATATGCCATTCAGGCTAGAGAGGAGGCTGAAGCACTAGATGCCATTACGGGTATATTCTTTTTATTTTTGCTAACTATTCTAACATTGTTAGACCTAAGATAATGCATTTGTACATTTACACTACACAAGTATGAGATAGGGGTTTATAACCTGAACCTATAGACATTATGGTTAGTAATCTAATTGGTCAACATGTGATAGTTAATAGAATATATAGAGACTATCTTTTAGTGGTTTAGGACCATGTATTCCCAGTAGACCTCATTAAGCTTCCATTCAATGAGTTCGATATTATCTTAGGCATAGATTGGCTATTTAAACATCTAATGGTGGTAGATTATAAGTAAAAGAGAGACACACTTAAAATAGCTGATTAGAATAAAGTAATAGTAGTTAGTGAATGGAATTCTCTACCTAATATCATTTCAACAATAACAGCGAGACGGTTCATCCGAAAAGGGTGTGAAGCATACTTAGCCCATGTGGTTAACATTACTAAGGTAGAATTAAGCCTTAGCTAGATATGGGTAGTATTAGAATTCCTAGATATATTTCCAACTGAGCTATTAAGATTACCATCGAGGCATGAGCTTGATTTTAAAAATGAAGTGTATCCTAGTACAACACTTATTTTTTCACTCTATTTATATGGCACGTGTAGAACTAAAAAAGTTAAAGGTATAGCTGCTGGATTTGCTTGATAAAGGCTGTATTAGGCCAACTGTCTCACCATAAGGAGCATCAGTATGATTTATAAAGAAGAAGGATGGGTCACTTCGACTATGTATTGATTACAAATAATTAAACAATGTGATTGTCAAATATAAGTATTTGTTGCTGAGGATTAGTGATCTCTTTGATCAATTGAGAGGTGCCAATTTATTTTCAAAGATTGACTTGAGATTAAGGTATCACCAATTAAGAATTAAGGAGTCTAATATTCTGAAGACATCTTTTCATACTAGGTATAGACATTATGAATTCTTAGTGATGCCATTCGAGCTTACTAATGCTCCTGCAACATTCATGGATCTAATTAATAAGATCTTTAAGCCATATTTAGATTAGTTTATTATGGTTTTCATTGATGATATCCTAGTATAATCTAAAACCAAGGAGGAACATGAGTAGAATATGAGATTAGTTTTGTAGACTCTAAGGGAGAAACAATTGTATGCCAAGCTAAGTAAATGTGAATTTTGGTTGAATAAATTAGCCTTTTTAGGCTATATTGCCTCAGCTAAGGGTATCATAGTAGACTTGAGTAAAATTAAGGTAGTATTATAGTAGAAACCTCCTAGATAAGTAATAGAGATTTGAAGCTTCTTGGGATTGGCTAGTTATTACAAGAGATTTATTAAGGGATTCTCTATGATTGCTACTCAATGAAATGACTGCTATGAAAAGATGTAAAATTTGCATAGGATGATAAATGCCATGCAAGCTTTGACAAGCTAAAGGTTATGTTGGCTGAAGCTCCTATCCTTACACAACCAAAGTCAAGGAAAGATTTTATGATTTATAGTGATATATCACATAACTGGCTCAGATATATATTGATGTAAGATGGAAAGGTGGTAGCATATGCCTCAAGATAACTGAAACCCCATGAATAGAACTACCCAATGCATAACTTAGACTTAGCTATAATTGTTTTTACCTTGAAAGTGCAAGGACATTATTTGTACAATGAAAAGTGTTACGTCTACACTGATCATAAGAGTTTAAAATACCTCGTCATATAAAAGGAACTGAACCAGAGACAATAATAATGGATGAAATAGATAAAAAGATGATTGTTTGATTGATTACCATCCAGGAAAGGTGAATGTGGTCGTAGATATATTAAGTCAAAAATTCATAGTAGCTATGAGAGCAATGAATGCCAGTTTTTAGTGCACTAAAGACAATACAATCTTAACTAAGTTGCAAGTGAAGTTTGATTTGATTCGGCAAGTAAAAAAGGCACAGACTTGAGATAACCATCTTATACAAATAACAAGTCGGGTTAAAGAAGGGAAAACCACAGAATTTAAATTAAGATAAATGCATGTCTGTACTATCATGACATGTTATATGTACTTGAAGTGGAAAGAAGCAGAACATATATGCTATAAGAGGCACATAATGCTTCTTTAATGGTTAGGAATGAAATAAGAGGTAGCTGAGTATGTAGCCTGATGTCTCACATGTCAATAAGTGAAAGTTGAGCTTCAAGTTCCTTTTAGGTTGCTTTATCCCATAGCAATTCTAAAATGAAAGTGGGAGAAAGTTACCATGGATTTTGTGATCGAGCTACCTATGACCAAAAACAAATGTGATGTTATGTGCGTAATTATAGATAGACTAACCAAAATAGCATACTTTATCCCAGTTAGAACAAATTATTCCTTAGAGAAGCTAACACATCTATATATAGAAGAGATTGTGAGACTAGACGATGTGCCACTTTCCATCATATCTGATCGAGACCTCAGGTTCACTTCCAGATTCTAGAAGAAATTACATAGTGCTTTGGGTACCCACCTTACTTTTAGTACAGCATCCCACCTACAGATAGATGGGCAATTTGAGTAAGTCATACAGATATTGACAGATATGTTACAGAGTTATGCCATAGAGTTTAAAGGAAATTAGGTTCAATATTTGCCTTTGGTTGAGTTTGCATACAATAATAGCTATCAAACTAGCTTAGGCATGGCTCCTTATGAGGTGTTGTATGGCAAGAAATATAGAACCCCACTCTATTGGAATGAGGTGGGTGAAAATAAGTTAATGGGACTTAATTTGATCAAAGATGTTAAGGAGAAGGTTAAAATTATCAGAGAAAGGTTAAAAGCTCATTCAAACGGATAGAAGTCATATGTTAATTAAAAAATAAAAGACATTGAGTATAAAGTTAGTGAAAAAATATTTCTTAAGGTATCGCTATTGAAAAAGATGTTTTGATTTGGCAAAAAAGGCAAGCTAAGTCCAAAATTTATCGATCCATATAGATTACAAAATATATAGGACTAGTAGCTTATTAATTAGCTTTGCCACTAGAATTGCAGCTAATCCATGATGTATTCCATATATTCATGCTGAGGCGATATAGATCTAATCCTTCTATTGTAATAGCAATAGAGGAGATCCAAGTACAGCCAAATTTGACTTATGAATAGGAACCCATGCAGATCTTGGTAAGAGAAGTCAAAAAATTGAGAAATAAAGCAGTACATTTAGTGAAGGTGCTATAGAGGCACCATAAGACTAAAAAAGCTACCTGAAAGAGCAAAAAATAGATGAAGGCTCAATATCCCCACTTGTTTTCACTAGGTAATTTCAAGGATGAAATTTCTTAAGAGGGGAAGGAATTGTAACGCCCGAAAAGCCCTATTTCATGAATTGTACTTCCTGAGGCATGAATAGTATTTTTCGAGTAGTCGAGTCACACTGAGGTGGTTGAGGGAGAGTATTAGTCATAGAACTAAGATGGGTAAAATAATAACGAAAATGAAGTTATTAGCACTAACCACTGAACCAATAAAATTTTTCATGTCAAAAACTAGTGAATAGTGACATGAGTTTGCAACAAGTTGTGAAATGGTTAAGATATGCTCAGAATGACCCAAAAATAGCATGACCTGAAGGTTAAAAATTTCAAAGAGTATAATGGTGGTGAAATTAGAATTTTCTGACATTAATTAGTATTTTCTTTGAATTTCTTAAAAATACATGTGAATAGTTAATCGAGTTTTCTTTGGCTTTTGGACCCGAGATTTTAAGGGTCCCTAAATTGAGAATTTATGTAATTGTTTGCACTAAAAAAGTAAGTTTTGAGGCCTTGAACATCAAAATCACATTTTTGGAGTTTAAAATATAAATAGGATTAATATAGGCCATCAGATCACCATATGGTGTAAACATGGCCGTCTGTGTTCTTAATATAAATAGTATGGGTGCATAGGATCAAGCCATCATCTTCCTCCTCCCTTTCTCTCAACTGGCGGACGCCACCTCTCTTTCTTTTTTCTTTATCCTAACACTAAATTCAAGTTATTCTTGCAAATTAAACCCCTTAAATTTGCCTCCACAGTCTCTTGATCATGATTCTAGTGAGAAAAATGCAAGGAAAAGCCTAAATTGAGAGATTTTAAACCTTGGTGAATAGTGAAAATTTTTTATTTAAGTGTTTCTTTTTAAGGTGTCATATTTTTCTAAGGTAGTATTTGAGGTGTAAATGGTATATATATGCTTAGATTTTAGTTTAGATATTTGTAGAATTTATTATGTTTGTAGAAAAAGAGAATGATTTGCTGGAGAAAGGGAAAGACAAAGCTTAAGAGGTGCATTTAGAGTGCTTTAAAGGCTATTATAAGTGAATTTAATGAAATAAGTACTGTATATTGCTCAATTGTGTCATTAAAGTGTGTATGCATGTTTATGGAATACTTAAGATGTATGTGTATATGTGTATTTATACATGGTAAATGTGTGCATGAGATAATTACATGAATATGAACATGTATGCATGAAGAAAGGATCATAAAAGAATACGTATATATGTGTGAAATGGTTGAATGGTATGACTATTGTAACACCCCTTTCCCATTCTATTTGAACAAGTAAGAAGTGTCACTGGACTACTTAATTTAATCCATCTTATCCTTTATTATGAACCACTGCCTAGTGATGTACTATTCATGTCACCCTCAAGTGTTACCAGACATTTTAAAACAACCGAGCAGCATAACGGCTGTTTTATTGCCTAGCCAAATTTTTTGAACCTATAAAAGAACACTTTTATTCAATTACACACCATGACCAACATCCTTGGACCCTTTGATCCTCCAATTTTTCATCAATCACAACACATTTTAATCATATATATATATCACAGGGTTGGAGACCCATC
>CANXYI012063021.1:0-10342 GCA_948208565.1 Hura crepitans
ATATATATTGTTAAAGGAAATTATTGGATAAAAATAACATTATATTTAAATATAATTAGCAATTGTTTAAAATGGTATTTATTGCATAATGAAATTTATTTGTTTAAGTAAATGTGACATGGAATAATGAGTAAAAGTAGAATTAAATAAATATGTATGTGACAAATGAAAGATTCATGTAATAATAGAAGATAATTAAGGGGAAATTGTTGAATAATTAAAATAATGATTGAGGGTAATATATAAAGTTTCTGTTAGATACTTTTAATGGCATTGATTAAATAAAAAAATTAATAATATATCGTTTATGATTAATAAAAAGAAAATAAATGATGATAAATATGTGTTTTATAGGTTAAAAGGTGGCCAGGTATATTAAGTGTACACGGTGTGTAGAAGGGTTCATTTTTTATATAAAAGTCTAGCATGTTAAAGGTGAATGCACTTGAATGTTTTAGACATGAGAATCTAATTAAATGTGATATTAATGATGATATGGAAATATGAAAATGATAATAACAACCATTCAAAATATTGATGTGAATGGAATGGATAATTTCATAGGGATGACTTGAGAATGGAAATTACGAAGTTTACTAAATAAATAGTGTTTTGCTCGTAAAGTGACCTGTAACTAGGGAATGTTTGTAAGTGCACAAGTGCCCATCATTGTAATACATAAATGGTGTCATAACAATTGAAATGACCTATAACTATATAAAGTAATTGGTAATTAAGATTTGGCCCATATTAATTAGACACCCACTAGATGGGTTAACCAATTAACTAGGGAATTAGCAGTTGCTAGGGGTTTAGGTCCTCTAAGGCCATTGCTTATGACATTTGATGGTGAGTGTAGCCATCGAGGTTCTATTAGTGAACCCTACACATTCGAGTATTAAGAGGTCCATATGGGCTAATCCCTACTACCCACCTTGTTTGTGGATATTGAGAGGTCCCATGAGGCTAATACCTACTATCCACCTGAGATGACATGTTGACTAGGATATTAGGAGGTCCCATAGGGCTGATCTCTTCTATCCCTACATATGTTGGGAGGTACAGTAGGACTGATCCCTGTCACTCTAGTATTGGGAGGTTCTTATGAACTAATCTATGATATTGGATGGATTAGGTAAGTGCAGCTACTGAGGTCTAAAATGTGGGCCACTGCATAGTCTGGATCCCGCCATCTAATGCTTTTAAGAGTAGTCTCTCTAGTATTGGACTAAAATAGAATGATGTAAATTAATGTGAATAATTATGATTGCTATGAACTTATAACATACTTGGCATAATTTAAAAGTATTATAATGTAACTGGGTGAATTTTATTAGACTACAAGATACACTGGTCAATAAATAATAAAACTAATAAGGAAATAATAGAATTACATGCAACGAAGTCTGTATACTCATATAACTATCTTCAAATGTGATCATTGCATACTTGTGTGCGGAGGTTCATTAAGACCATTGCATAATTACTCATATCCTGTTATGCTAGTGCAGCAGCTGTTAGATCCAAAATGGGGATCACTACACACCTGTATCCCTTTAGTTCAGTAGTGAGGTTCTGTCTGTCAAATATAGGCTACCTAAATTAATAAGTTAATAAAAGTGAAGATTAATAATACATGTTTTAAAGATCAAACAAAGAACATTTTGTGACTAACTCATATACAAAATAAAAATTATTTAATCTCAATCAAGTGAATAGAATTATGGTGATAGGAGTAATACATTAAAGCAAATCGATGTGGTAAATTAAGATGATTATGCAAGAAATATTAGAAGCAAAAGAACCAAACTAGGAATTTAAATTAATAACATATTATTTTCACAATGTGAGGTAAATTAATGTATGAAATAATCATATTGTAATATGTCAGTATGTGAATGTAATAGAGATGGAAAGAGAAGATGATATTTATTTAGGCAAAAATATTATTAACTGAATATGAAATACTGATTACTATGAGAACTATGAACTCAATTTATATTGTTATTTAGAGAAGGGAAAATTTTATTTATGCTGTATAGATATATATTTGAATTGCTAAGTATATATCAAACCTGATAACTTATAAGTATTTATCTGATGCGACATAAAAATGTTAAAAATTATCAATATTATTATATTCATGATGCATGCTTGTGTGCTTGCATGTTTCACATATATTTCATTGAATACACCACTCAGCATCATTGCTCAGCATACTGGCTTTGGCTGGTGCATAGGTAGTAGACAGGAGTAAAAGTTGCAGTCTCAAGCAAAGCAATGTAGGTTAATGAGTTTCAATCTAGCAACACATGTATACAGGTGTGTAACATTATTAGATTAGCACTCATGTATATGTGAAATAGTGGGCCTTAGATTATATGATTATAGATAGGTGTTTGTAGTTAATAATAGTAAGTTAAATAAGTTAGTGCGGTGTCTTTCATTTAGATTCGATAATCGGATTAAGTGAGAGATATCATTTGTGGCATCTTATATCTGAACAAGCTATCTATTGGGTATTAGGGTGTTACAGGAGTTCTATCTTAAACTCTTGTAATAGTAGGTTCGACTCTCAAATTTTTACTCCTTTGGCTCCTCCCTTCAATTCTCCCTCAAGAGGGGGTATTTATAGGTTTGGTGGACAGCTTTCTTATCCAAAAGAGGTAGAGTCATTGTAGGATTATGTAACGCCCATAAGTTGAGGTTATGTGAAAAGTACCTCAAAGGCTCGAAATGTGTGCTTGGGAAATTGAGACACTTCCATGAGGCCCAAAAAGGGGTGTAAAATGAATTAATTTAAAAATTTAGCAAAACTAATAATTCATTTTAGGCCATAATATAGTGGATCGTAGACTCAGATGGACTTGGGCCGAGAATGACCCGAGATGTGCTTAGGCAGACCTAAAAATATCATACCCTGAAGGTCAAAAATCCCACTGAGTTCTTTGGTGAAGGAATTTTAATTTTCTAAGGTCATTATGTAATTTTTTGAAATTTCTCAATTTTTTGAGAAATTAACTAAATTAATTGCCGATGGAATTTTGATGTGAAATTTTACAGGCCTGTAAATAGGCCCAATCAAGGATTTTTAGAATAGACACAATGATTTTTAGAGGTCCAAATTAATTTTTAAAATTGCTCGAGATTTTAGCTAAAAGTGAGATTTTTCGGGAAGCTCGAGTGCCACTTATCACCACTTGAGGCACCCATTCATCATAATAAATACTCCTTTTGGCCATATGTACTTCCACTTGCCAACTCACCATCATTTTCACTCACTTTCTGTGACACCCCCTACTAGATTCCTAAAGAAACCCGATAGGCAAGCATTTCTCGATAGGTCACCCATCCTAGGATTGCTCGAAGAGAAAACTCCTTAACACTTATCGCCTATTCTAGAATTCTATCAGATATTGCTTAGATGTTCCATTTAATCCTTAAGCATGTCCATACATGGTCTAACAGACTCAGACAAGGCATATTTAGACACTATATAGGTCATAGAAAATTGGGCAGCATAATAGCTACCTAATTGGCATACTAAAATTTTTTTACCTATTAAAAACTTTTATAAGCCACAAATTCACAAAACCTCCTTCTAAACCCTTATGGTTCCCCAATCATTCATCAGTCACCATCATACACATATTCACATATCAGCATTCAACCACATAAAGCCTTAGGCCCACAATTATCAAGTTCACACACAATCCAAACAAACACCTTAATAACTTATATACGTCACTTTTAGGTTATATTTACAAACATAACAACTTCTAAGCATGCTAACTCAAAGCCTACAGGGTATTACATGGGTGCCGCTACTAAAAGAAAGAAAATAGATTTCTTTACCCTTTAACTATTGTATAGCTACACTGCATAGTCACTAAGACTGCTTGCTTATCCTTGTTACCTACACATCACAATATAGGTACGCTGAGTATAAAACTTAGTAAGAAAATCTAACTCATCTAAAACATGCATTAATGCAAACACAATTAAAATTAGCAATCTAGGTGTAGTGTGTGAGCCACATGCCAAATGCTTAATGTCATACAGATGGTATGCCTTGTTTCGTTAAAATTTCCAAAATGCCATTATAAACATTTTATTCACAATTTCTTTCTATAATTCATTTAATCATTCCATTATTTCCAAGTGTATTATTTAAATTATTAAATAGGCCCAACTAGGTAGACTACACTTATAGATACTAAAACAAGAGGGAACTGAAAGATGTGTAGTGGCCCACATTTTGGACCCTGATCACTACACTGGCCTACCATAGCCTATAGGGATTAGGACATAAAAACCTTTTAAGGGGCAAAATGTTGAGTAACTATGTATAGAGATAAGTCCATAGACCTCCCAAGACACCGATCATGTCAAATAATCCATCTTGGTCTACCCAGCAAACTAGTGCAATAGCCCTTCTACGGACCTTCGTCGTTGCATTAGCATACTTCAATATATAATCAAAAGTGCTAGCAACAAGAGTGTCTACCCTGCAAACTAGTGTAATGGCTTAATGATGAACCTCAACCACTGCTCTAGTCCAGTCTGACTATCAAACAGTGTAGCAGTAACTAATCCCTAAGTTGACTAGTTATCCCATCCAGTATGTGTCTAACTAATGGGCCATCTAATAGCATTTTTAAGTTTATTTCTTTATTGATCATCTTTTTATAATATTCTAAAGTGAAAAACAGATAAATAAAATTTTGTCAAACAATTGATTTTTGACTTAGACAGTTACAAGTCATTTTTAACCCTGCCAAGTAAAATCGGGTAAAATTTTATGTCACTTTTTAACTCAATTCTAAAGGCATAATTACAAGCATATTAAATCTAGTCTAGCCCATTATTTTGGCTCAAATATATTCATGTTAAATACCCATTTTAATTATAGTCCTAAAATCCCATTTTACGGGACAATTATAGGTTATTTTGCTTACTTGTGACAGCCACTTTAGGGTCATTTTAAGTCCTTTTTCAGCACCAATTACACCAATCATCACTTAAGTCCATAAGCCTAAAGCCAACCTCAAAGAAAGGCATCCATTTTCCATAAAAATGGGTTACATGCCAAAACACAAAATCATCACATTACAGGTCACTTTAGGGTACAAGTTAATGCCCAATTTTAATCCCTTTTTAAAACTATTTTACAAGCCATTTTAAGTCCATTTTAAATTCATTTTTCAATCCTTTTTCCATACTTTGAACATGTCCCATATGTTGTTCATTTCATCTTACACTAACCATGTATATCAATCTAAGTCATTCCATGTACTAAATACCATAAAAGCTATGCTATTGCACATAGAAATGCCATTAAGCTATACCTCATTTTCATGTCCCATTACAATACAAGCTCTCGGCCACAAGTTCCCTTTTGCCTTATTCATACTTTCTAGCTCATTCAAACATACTTATGCATACTTAGACATCACACAACCATGCCTAAACACATATTTATGCTTTTACCATGTAAATTAGGCTAATACACACTATGACATGCCTCGACCATACTACCAACACACACACATAAGTCTTAACTCACTACATTCTTCACGTACACCTCAAATGCCATCAATGGCAAGCAAAAATCCTTCCATAAGCCATGTATATATGCCATTGACAAACCATGCCCATCAAGGAACCTCTTAATGTATAAAAGGACAAACATATAAACACTTAATTCTTTTTATTTACACATATATTCCAAGCTCATTACATGACATATACCTCAACTAACATGCCATAACACCATTTCAAGCTATATACACTCGCAAATGACCACACAAAGCTCTTAACCAAAGGAAAAATTCACCCTTCCATGCATTATTTTATCCAAACATCATCCCAAACCTTCAATACACACACCATTAGCTTAGTTATACACTTAGCCCATCAAAATACACATATAAACTACCAAATCTACCAATTCCATATAAAGTTCCTAAGCATTATTCATGGCAATTCAACCTCACATGTTTTCAATGGATTAGATTTACTTACCTCACTACTAAAAGAGCTGAAATCCACCCTTCTAGCTTGAAGAAAACCACCAAATCCTCCCTTTATGCCTTGATTCCCATACACGCCATTCCTCCTTCAAAAAATCACCAAAAATAACACATTCACCCAAATCAAATTCCAATCATATGGCTATTCTTAGAATCAACAAATCCCTTAGGAAATAACATAAAATAATAAGGGCTAAAGCACTTACACACAAGAAGTTGCCTTTTTTTGTCTTTTTTGTTGACACCTTAAGCTTTCATGAATTTTCTTGAGATTCAGCCACTTCTATGGCCTTCAATACCTTTACAAATCAATTCCCCACATGTTAAGATGATTTTTTACGGCAATAGACTTAAGGAAAAGCTTGATAAATGAGATGAAAATGGCGATTTAGGCTTAAGAAGGCATCGACTATAGGAAAAGAAGAGTAGAAGAAGAAGAAGAAAGGTGAAAAGTGAGTGGAATTAGCCAAGTGGCCATCCATGTGTCACCTTGGCCCTTTTATAGTGGCTGAGGTGGCACGGGTAAGGTCCACACGTAACCCAAAAAAGCTCGATTTCGATAGAAACTTTAGGGAATTTTTAAAAATACTAGAACCTCTAAAAATCATCATGTTTATTTTAAAAGTCCTTGATTGGTCCCATTTAGAGGCTCATAAAATTTCACAGCCAAATTCCACTGATAGGACAATTAACCAACTGTCTCGATTTATGTGTAAAACCCTAAAATTTAGAAAATTTGCAAATGACCTTAGAATTTAAAATTTCTTTTAGTAATAGACTTAGGGGAATTTTTAACCTTTAGGGTGTGGCATTTTTAGGTCTGTCTAGGCATATCCCAAGTCATTCCCTACCCCACTCCATCTGAGCCTACAGCTTATTAAGTTATAGCCTAAAATAATTTATTGGTTCTGCTAAATCTTTAAATTAAGCCAATTTCATCATTTTATGGCCCCTCAAAGTTTCATAACCAGTACCCCTACCTTGAGCCTCGTAAAGGTTGCCCGACACGCTAGGAACACTTTTTAGCCTTAGTGGTACTATTCACGGAGCTTCAATTTACAACCATTACACTTTAACCTTTTCTTCCTCTCCCTTGGCCAACACCACCTCTACTGATTTTCCTCAATTTCTACCACCAACCACCATTATTTCACCTCTATTCCTGTATAAAAATCATGATAATCAAGTGGGAATTAATCCGTAAAGCCCTTAGCCTCTATCTCATTTCATAGAAGTTGGAAAAAAAATTTACCAAAGGTTGAGTTATACATGTGGAGGCCTAAAATTCAAAATGGTGTAAGTGACTCCTTTTTTAATTTTTGTTTTAGTTCTCGGTAGCCTATATAATTCTAAGGATAGCCATGTTTTTAGAATTTTAATTTGAGCTTGATATGATTTTTAAGGAATTTTTTAAGCTAGAAATGGTGTATGTAGGCATAAAGAATAATCAAGGAGAACAAGGAAATTAAAGCTTTTAAAGTGTGAGAAAGGACTTGGAATTTATATAGGTATGTGAATTTGATGTACTTAATTCATGCAAT
Source organism: Hura crepitans (assembly GCA_948208565.1). NCBI lineage: Eukaryota > Viridiplantae > Streptophyta > Magnoliopsida > Malpighiales > Euphorbiaceae > Hura > Hura crepitans. Next base: position 7,574 of record CANXYI012063021.1, read on the forward strand.
AATGTGTGTGGATGTGTTTTGCCATGTAAATATGTATGAAAATATTGATTTGATTAGGTAATGTCATGGAAATGTTGGTATAGGCATGGTATAGTATCCTCTGTATGTGACAATGATGAATGGGATGTGAATTTGGTGAGGAAAATGGATGTACAGTCATAGGTTCATTTTGGCTGAGAGGTATGTATAGCTTAGCATGTCATGTAACTAATGTTATGGCATGTGTCTATAGTGAGGATGGTGGGAATTGTTATGTATGGCATGAGTATAGATGATAGGTATATTGAATTAATAGGAAAAATGCATCTGTGTACATGTTTCTAATATGGCTGAGGGGTGTGTGCATGATAGCATAGCATGGCATGTGTGGTATGTCATATATACATATGGGTGTATGGTGGAAATATGATGTATGATATGAATGTATGGTGAAATATGAGAATGTGCATGTGTGTGCCCATGATCATGATATGGCCGAGAGGTATGGCATGATAGCATGACATGGTATGCATGTGTGGCGTGGTGTGTGATGTGTATGTGTATGTGTGGTATGGCAAGATGATAACATTATGTATGACATAAAAATGGCATGAGATGTGTGTAATGAGGTGTACAAATATAGGGTAAGGTATGATAGGTAAGGTAATGTAAATGTGGTAGTAAATTAGGGCAAGAAATGGCATGAAAGAAATAGACTTAAAATGGCCTAAGAAGTGACTTAAAGTGTGCCTAAAATTGGTATGTAAATTGCATATGTGAAATACTTGATTTTAATGGCAAGGTAAGGCCAATGTTGTTGCTTTATTGGATTGAATGGAATGAGATAATATGTGGCCTAGAATGGCATGTTAAAATAGATTGCAATGGCATAAGGAAATGCCTAGTGAACAATAGAAATTGACCTATAACTATGTCCTTAAAAATAAAATGGACCCATAACTGTGTAATGAAAATGAACATGTAGAAATGACTTGTAATAGGGACATGACATGGAAATGAAAATTGACTTGTAATAATGGCATGAAATAGACATAAAAGGACCTATAACTATCTAGTATAAAAATGGACCTATAACTATTTGGAATAAAAAGTGACCCATAATTGTTGGGCTAAAAATAGATTAAGGAAAATAATTCATAGCTGTATATCAATCACCTAGAAATAAATTACATGAATAACCTGTAATGGAATAAAAATAATTAATAAACAATTAGCCCATTAGTTAGACACCCACTAGATAAGTTGACCGGTCAACTAGGGGTTTACAGCTACTAGAGATATTGGTCCTCTAGGCCTTTACTAGTATGATGATATAAGTGGGTGCAACATCTAAGGTCCTAATAATTGAGCCATTGTACTACATCGATATAGTGACTAAGGTTTACTAACTAAGCCACTGCATAGTATGAAATTGATATTTCTATCTGGTATGAGTAGATCCCTATTATCAGACCAAATGGGTGTAGCCACTGAGGTCTAGGAATTGGGCCATTGCATATATTGATTGTTGATATGACATGATGTTGAGGAATATTTTTATTTGTCTAGTACAGGGCAGTTCCAAGTCGGTGTAGCGATTGAGATTCACTAGTTAAGCAACTGCACTAGGTCAATGTAGAGATTAAGGTCCAAAATGTGGGCCATTGCATAATATTTATTTCCCTTTTTTAACCAATGTCTATAAGTATAGTCTAACCAGTTGGGCCTACGTAATAAATTAAATAATGAATAATGACAGATAGTAATAACAAGAATTGTGATAAATTAAATTGTGGCATTAGAATAATTAAAATAATAATGAGACCGATGAATAAAATAATATTATTTTAATAACATGGATATTGTATGATGCATTTTGCACTCATGGTATGTGTGACATGAATATATGCCTGCATTGACATAGTTTTATTATATCAAATTCACCATTGAGTTTTATACTCAACATATCAGTGTTCCAGTGCGCAGGTAATATAAGGTAGTTATTTAGCCTTTATAGATTTTCCAATGTAGCAGTGGCAATAGAAAAAGGTATATTTTTGGTATTTTTGTGATTCATTAATATGCACTCATGTAAATACTATGGTTTTAGGCATAGGTAGCTTAGATGTTACGAGTGTCTATAAATTTTAAGCTTAAAGTTGTGAATTGTATAAAGGCCTTTGTCTAAATGGTTTTATTTTTTAAGTTTTGATGATTGTGGACCTAAAGCCCTATGTGGTGATTGTGATATTCATAATGATATGATTTATGATATTGAAGGACTAGAAAGGTCTAGAGGGTGATAGGTGTATCTGAATTATCTTAAATGTGTGTTTTCACAAGTTTAAATTTTAGAAATGTCACTCGGGTAGCTATTGAGCTACCTAAATTTTTTGAAGAATCTATTACTACCTGTTAAATGGATTTTTATGTTTGATATAACCTAAATTATAATGCCTAAAGGTTAGGCTAAAGATTTAAGCAAGATATGTCTATTAAATAAATAAGTCAATAAGTGTTAAAAAATATGGGCTAGAGAAATTTTAGGATGAATGACCTAGTGGGAAGTTGCACCTCCTTTTGAATTTATTTAGAATTTAGGTGGGGGTGTTATAGATTAGGAAATATAGTCCAAACAGGAAGTTCATGCTTCTAGAAGCTTTTCATCGGTAGGTCTGTGAGAATGTTGGTTTTGAAGTCCATACAGACTTAGGCTTTGGGTCCACCTTGGCAGTTTATGGCCCTTAGGCCTAGTTTTGGGCTTAGTTTACTATAGTCCATATAGACATG
>CANXYI012063026.1:0-13006 GCA_948208565.1 Hura crepitans
GGTCGGTTCGGTTCTTTCGGTTTTTGAAATCTATAAACCGAACCGAACCGTAAAAACCGAAATTTTTTTTCGGTTCAGAACCGAAAAAACCGAAAACCGAAAAAACCGAACTTATTAAACCAAAAAACATTCGGTTCGGTTTTCAGTTTCGGTTCGGTTCTGCTCACCCCTAGTTTTGGCTCTCAATTTCTGGAGATTTTCAAGGAGCACTATGAGATCTTAGGAGGCTTTTGCTTAGGACGAGCAGATTTTCACCAGGAATTTAGGAGTCATTTGTTGAAGATGTAGTAACCCAAGTTAGCCCAAGAACAACTTTACTTTTTATCAAAAATAAAATTTACTAATTTATACAACCGGATCTTGAATGGTTTTAGAATCGGATTGGTCAAAATTGATCCTAAATTATTTAAATTTTGAATCTTCATTGAACATAAACTTAGCTTTTAAATTTAAAACTTAATTCAGTTTCATATTTTATTGAATCTGACTTAATATTTAGATTTTAATTCTAAACGAGGAAGTTTCAAATCATATTTTTTAAGAAGGTTATTGTAAACGTAAATTAATTACGTGTATTTTGATTAATTTAAATATAAATACAAAATCAAATTAATATTTTCCTTTTTAATTAGGCATTTTCTATTAATAAGTAATTAAATTAATTAAAAATTATTATATAAACTTGTAAAATGAACTGTTTTATAAGCCCAACGTAATATAAATTATCATATTATGATTCGATTAAAATTTGAAAATTTTATTAAATTTAGATCGGAATTTACAAATCAAAATCAACAATTTCGAACTTTGTTCATGCTCATATGTCTACCAAATCATCAGTTCATTCTTTTACCCTTTCAAGCTGTAACATCAGTTAATTGGTCATCGATTTTTTTTTCTTTTTGGAAGAATTCATAGGTTATCGATTTTAATACAGTTATTTTGGTAATGCTGAAGACAAGGAATGTTCGATGATATATATACCACTATGCATCTACATGTTGATGGCAAATAAATGAGTTTACCTGCGCAAGTGCCCCATTTTACCTGTGTCAGGGGACTTAAAAAGAAAATATTACAAGGAAGAAAGAACAAAACTTGTGCATGAGATGAAGGTGGATATAAAACATTTTGGAATAATTAGGAGTTAACAATTCAAATTCTAACTTATATTTCGTAATACTTAATTTTATAACAATGTTTGGTTTAGATGTTTGAAATAGCTGATAGAGATTTTGTATCAAATAACTATTTCAAACGTGTTTGATAAACTTTTTAAATCAATTGCTAATAACGCATTCTGTCCTTAATCAATTGTAGTTTCAAAAGCACTATTTTAAAGTTTTTTTTGATAAGTTAATAGCCGATTATATTTTATTTTTATTTGGATTATAATATTTATTTTATTAATTATAAGTTACATGTGTTTTAAAATTATTTTTTCATATTAATAAATAATATATATTGAAATTTTATAAATAATAATTAAAATAGCTATAATGTTGATTTTTTCATAATAAAAATATGTTCTTATGCATATAAAATCATGTTTTAAATTAATTTTATCTATATTAGATAACATATGAAAAATAAAAATAAAAATGCCCAACATATATAGAGATTATACCATTAATAGTAATTTAATATATAAATAGTTATTGTTAATAAATTTTTATCAAACACCTACAAAATTTTCATTATAGTTATCGTCTATCAGCAATCACTATCTATTATTAATTGCTTCAAATTGCTAAATCAAACCAACCCTTAATATTTTAACAATTTATCAATTTTAAGTGTGTAAAAAATTATTTCAAAAAATGAGGTTTGCAATTAAATAATTTTGAAATAGCTAATATTTATTACAGTTTTGTTATGATAATGATTTCAAGGCATTTGATTAAATTTGTTAAACAGAAGTTATCGCTTCCATCAAATAATCATTTCAATAATAAGAAAACAAGAAGTTAAAATTTTAAGGGGTTTTCAGTAATGACAATTTATTTATTTATCTATTTATTTAAGATAGAATGAAATTTCGATGCATATAAGTTCAATTAAAAATGATTATTTTAAACCTAATATATGATATACCATCTATTATAAATTATCTTCTATATAAAATTATTAACTTTTTATATATATTTATCATAAATTAAATATTTTAAAAATACTTTATTATCTATAATTTAAATTTAAAATATTTTATTAAGTCTTTTTTTTCGCTATAAAACTTGCTTTCCATACTCGGGTTCTTGTCCAAATATTCTTGAGAAAATTACACCACTTATTATTTTTTTATTTTTAATTTTAAAAATGCCATTTTTTATTTAAAACTTTTAAATATGCTCTTTTAATATTTTTTTATTTTAAACATGCCCCAAAATTATCATTTGATACCATTAACTCAAACTCAATTTTTTTTTAAGAAAGTTTTGTTTCTTTTACACATTTTCTTTATAAAATCAATCTTTTTAAAATTGTCATTAATTATTAGAATTTAAAATATTAGGATTTAGGATTTAGAATTTTAGGAATTAGGGTTTTAAAATTTTAGGGATTAGGTTTTAGGGTTTTAGAATTTATATTTTAGAATTTTAGGATTTATAATTTACGTTTTATAATTTTAAAGCTTAGGATTTAAAGTTTAGCATTTAGCGTCTTAGGGTTTTAGAGTTTAGAATTTAAGGTTTAGAATTTTATAGTTTAGGGTTTTAGAATTTTAGAATTTAAAATTTAGAATTTTAGGGTTTTAAAATTTTAGATTTTAATATTTATAATTTAGAATTTAGGATTTTAAAATTTTAATTTTTAGAATTTAGGATATTAAAAAATGTATATATTAAAATTAAATTAATTTTAAAATTAAAAATTAAAAAAATATAATTTAAAAATTATATATAATAATTTTTTTAAAAATTAATTATTTTTTAGAGCATCAAAAAATACCAATATTCTTTTACGAAAGTGGGCCGTGATGGTCTACTTTAGCCATGGTAATTTGTTTGCAGGTAGCCAATAGAATAGGGATAAAGTAGACATTTCCGCTTAGCTAGGGTTTTATGCTCCATTTTAAACACCAATCTCTCAATCTTGCCCCATTCCCTCTTGTGTCCAGTGAACGGTGAGGCATCTCTTCTGTCTCTTCAACTCTGGTTTCTTGTTCTTCACCCTCAAGTAGCGGCAACTTAGCTTTTTGTTATTCGATTACGGTTGATGAGGATTTTAGAATGACTTTTGTGTTGCTTTATGCAGGTTAGTGTGAGGGAAAAGAAAGAGCGAAAATGGTCGAGAAGACGAAGGGAAGAAAAGAGGAGGTAGTTACCAGAGAGTATACCATCAACCTCCATAAGCGCTTGCATGGCTGGTAATCGTTCTTCCTTTTTTTATCTACTTAATCATTATTTAGATCTATAAGAGTTTGCTTTCTCCTAGAAGTTGGTTTTGGTATTCGTTTTTTTGTACTGATTGGATTTTACCTTGTCGCTTAACTTAGCATGTGGTCTTGGATCTGTTCTTAATTAGCTTTGTACATGTTTTCAGTGGAAACAAACATCTGCAATTTTTAGTAACTTTAATGGATATATTAATAGGTGTACTGGGGAGAAACGTAGAGCTGGTTTATTAAATTGATTTTTTTGGAATTCTAATGCTTAGATGCTCGTGCTGGCTGCTGAATTATAGTAGTTGTTGCCAATTCCTGGTTTTGAAACTGATAATTGCAAGTTGCCATTTTGTGCTATGGTGAGGCTGTGAGCCTGTGAAAATTCCTTATTCACTCTATCGGTTGGAGAGCAGGGCCTGTTAAATTTGTTGAATTTGTTATGGAATCACATTATGTGAGGCGTGGTTGGAAGAATGATGCTGGGAAGGATATTTGCGTGATACCGATTTTGATGTATTCTAAGTTGGAACTTCCTTGTTCATTCACATTCAATCCTCTGTGTATTCAGATGAATCATGGAGTATATCATTGTATTGGGTTTGGTGTGAGTTCTTTTTTTTTTTTTTTTTTTCCAATCGCATAATGACGTTTGGACATGTTGATTTTCTCTACTGAAAACTGTGAAATCACTGTGTTTTTATAATAGTTTTGATTCACATTCGCAATCAAATGTTGAAACTGAACACTCATTGTCGCTTAATTTTTTTAATTAAACAGCACCTTTAAGAAGAAGGCTCCCAAGGCCATAAAGGAGATCAGAAAGTTTGCTCAAAAAGCAATGGGGACAAAGGATGTGAGAGTCGATGTAAAGCTCAACAAACACATCTGGAGCAGGGGAATCAGGAGTGTCCCAAGGAGGGTTAGGGTTCGCATTGCTCGCAGGAGAAACGACGATGAAGATGCAAAGGAAGAGCTCTACTCTCTCGTAACTGTTACTGAAATCCCACCGGAAGGACTGAAGGGTTTGGGCACCAAGGTTATCGAAGATGAGGATTAATTGTGTCTAAAATTTCTGATATAGGCAATGGGATTTTTCCAAATTTTGAGTGATTTAGTTATGTTAAATCTGCAGACATTATTTCATTTGCGTTGTATTGGCAGTTATCAATGCTTGAACTTCTCTTTTTTGGACATGAAATGCCTTGATTTAGTATTTTACGCCTCCCATTTCCGAATTTAGTAGCTCATCAGTTGTGGAAATTTATTCCGCGAGCACCCTCATAGTGCGTCCATTCTGGCACATCATTATCTTCTGGAGAGGGACACCAGCCTGGTACTGTGTTCCAGTATTTGGAAATTGTAAAACCAAAGTCAGGCTTCAACTGGTGAAATAGCTTCAAGTATAAATTAACTACCTAATGAATGAATGCAAAAGTTCTCTTCTCCAGTTGTTAAAGTAGACAAAGAAAGCACCGAGCGTTGTTTTGCTCAGTTAATGCCCAGCCATATGGCAACCAGGTGAATCGAGGGCAAAACCAGATTGATTTCCTCTGTTGCAATTATTGATCTAAATAGCTTCCTTGGGGCAACCGCTCAAGTTTCCTTCGCCTTCTCGTGACTGGCAAAGTCGAAAGTCAACATATGGACAAAGGGTAGCTCCATTGCAATTTCAAGAAAAGAATATTCATATTCAACTGTCATAAAAAATGGTCATAGCTAATAGGAATCAGGGCCGTGTATCACCCGCCTCAGAGGACCGAATGGACGCCATAGGACATCTCATCAAAATCTTTGCATCCTCTAGCAGAAATAAGGAGCGAACCTGCCTTCTACCTGAACATACATCACTAGGCCAAGACTACAGAGACAGCAGTTTCAATTGTATGTTACTCTACTAAGCATATGCATTCTGACCACAGTTGAAACCGCTGTTCGTAAGGAGGCAACATACTGAAGTGGCTCGAAAACTATCGAATTTAACAGATTTCTAAATAATAATAATGGTAATAATAGTAAAAAAAAAAAAAAAAACAAATCCATAAAATTTGAAATCGCCTAATCTCATTTTTTTCGAGTATATGATATCGCATACCCGATCCCTTGGAGAAGTAGCTTGCCAATGGCGAAAGAAATACGTGTGGAAAAAACTAATCGTCTTGTCGTTCTTTAGTTGCTGATACGGAGTAACAAACAAGAATTACAGGCGACAATAATGTTTTAGCCTCAGTTATTAGAAAATTTTCGTAATTGAATTTAGCAAAATGAGAGTCTTATTACAAGAGGAACAAGTTTACGCAACCATCAAAGACAAAAATAAAAAAAAAATTCACCCTCATTTTTGGAAAATGTTAAGCTCTGAAATTAGAGATTCCATTTTCCTTCATGAAGTCAGAGGAATGCGATGTACAAACAAAACTCTTACCCCAATCAAATGCACCTCGCACTCCGCAGTTGAGAGAGCTTCGTCTTCTGTAAAATTTTAACCATTTAACGTGTGTACACTCGTGGGATTTTCACTACTTGACAACGAGAACGTACCGTTGGAATTAAGCTAAAACAAAGATCTGGGTGAAATTATAGAATAGAACAGTGAATTACACCTCTCGAATAAGATATAACAGAAAAGGAATTAATTTCCCATTCAGTTATGTAGCACACTTATTTCTTGTAAAAAAATCCTTTGAAGTAAAATAAAGTTCTATATAGCTAACAACCTTAAAAAAATTATGCTGTGTAAAATTTCAAATTGTCGGAAATCAAAGTAGGTCAAATTACATTCGAGGGAATTTGGACTGACAAACCATGCTGAATTATAAAGGCAAATTACTAACAGCATATATAAATCAAACTAATTATCACAGATCTGCTCTCCCTGGGTATCTGGGGAAGGGAATGACATCTCTAATATTGTCAATGCCCGTGGCAAACAGTATCATCCTTTCAAAACCTAAGCCAAATCCACTGTGCTTTACTGTCCCATAGCGCCGCAGATCGAGGTACCACTCATATGGCTCAATAGGTAGCCCCATCTCAGCAATCCTGCAATGGAGCGTACCCCAAACCAAGATTTTTTACCCATTAATACAAAATCATCATTTATAACTTTGAATGAAGAGATGTTCTACAGCCAATTCGACTGAATCCCTTACCTTTGCCGAATAACATCCAATCGGTCCTCTCTTTGGCTTCCACCAATCAACTCTCCCACCTGAGATATGGGATACAGAGTAGCCTTAATATATGCAAGCGTAAAGAAACAAATACCAACTATCCAGTCGAACACTAAAATTCTTGACATCGTACAAGAAGTTGGAGAAATAAAGAACCGCAGATACCTTTGGTACAAGTACATCCATGGCAGCTACTGTCTTTGAATCATCATTGAGCCTCATGTAAAATGCTTTGATCCCTTTTGGGTAGTTGTACACAATGACAGGCTTCTGAAATAAGACTTCTGTCAAGTATCTGTTTTTGACAAAAATATCAGTACATCAGGATATTCACAATGTATAAAAACAGATGAGCAGTGAAGAAAGAAGACAAGAGAAAGAGACCTCTCATGCTCTGATGCTAAGTCTATTCCCCACTCAACAGCATTCTCAAACGTCTGACCACCTCTTACAGCTTCCACTAGTAAATCCACTGCTTCCGTGTATGAAATGCGCTTGAAAGGTGTGGAAGCAACCATTCTTAGTCTATCAATGCAGCCTTTATCATAAAGCTTAGCCATAAGTTCCATATCATCAAGACACTTGTCAAGCAGCCACTGACACATATACTTCACATATGCCTCTGCACAGTTCATGTCATCCTACAATACACGCCATGTAATCTCTGAGAACTAGAGATATAAATATACCTGAGACATGATCGCGCACAATTAGAACTCAATTTACCTCAAGATCAGCAAAAGCTATTTCAGGTTCCACCATCCAGAATTCTGCCAAATGCCTCGATGTGTGCGATTTTTCAGCTCGAAAAGTCGGTCCAAATGTATAGACATTGCCAACAGCGCACGCATAGGTTTCAACTTGCAATTGACCAGAGACTGTTAAAAATGCTTGACGGGAAAAGAAATCTAGGGCATAATCAATCTTTCCATCTTTCTTTGGAAAGCCAGGTTTAAGATTAGATCTTTCCACCAGCTTTGAGAGGCTCTCCTTGGCTTGCTTCAATTCAGCCACTGAAGCATCAATATCTGCCTTACTTGCTTTGGCAGATTTCAGCTGAGCAACAGCCCCCCCTTTCTCCTTGACAACAAGCTCGGCAGCTTCAACATCAGCTGCTGACGGGGGAGGATTCTCAAGAAGGTCCTTCTTTATCCTCTCAACTTCACTAATCAACGTTGTAACTTGGAACATTTCACCAGCACCTTCACAATCACTTGTTGTGATAATCGGAGTATGAATATATAGAAAACCATGCTCTTGAAAGAAGGAATGGGTGGCAAAAGCAAGCCCATTACGAATTCGAGCAACTGCAGAAACCTGAAAAATCCTCAATCATCAACTCAACATACAGTTACACTAGAAAAACCGAATAGGGCATAAAGGATTACCAAATTGCAATTTTGTAGTTTTCGATACCAGTATATCACAGTTAAAAATTCTCAGCGAACAGATAAAGAAAATTAAGATTTTTTTTTTTTTTAAATTTCACAAAAATGCATAATGAAACTCACAAATGCATCGTAGTTAAACACAAATAAACAAATCAACTAATGTACCCAAACGTAAACACCGCATACATAAAGTTTCAAACTTTACCGTGTTAGTTCTAGGTCGAAGGTGGATATGGTCCCTAAGAAACTCAAGCGTGAGCTTAGTTTTAGGAATCGGGTACTTAGCCGGGTCCACAGGTCCCACATGGAGCACTTTTTCTACGCGGAGCTCAATCTTCTGCTTGGTTCCTTCCGGTGGCTCCTTAAGCACGCCTTCAACGGATACACAAGCGCCGGTGTGCACCAACGGGCTGAGATCCGCCACTTCCTTTTCGACGATAACTTGTAGATTAGCCGGAGATGAGCCATCATTGAGCTCCAAGAAGGCGAAAGATCCCTTACCTTGCTCTCTCCCGGTCTTCACCCAACCGCCAACGCGTACGCGCTGGCCACTGAGGCTGGCTCCACCGTCGGGGCGGCCAACAATTGATCGGATTGGAACCCGGTCGGAGAACGGGTGCTTGAGAGCTGCGGCGTCGTTTCGGTCACCCATTGGTGGCTTCGGTGCCTAATGTGTGCGAGATTGAGAAATGGGCTTCTGTGGCCAACAGTGGCTACGAAGGCTGCTAAAACCCTAATCAGCAATTGGCGCAAAACTAAGCTAAGTTGTGCGAATTTATATTCTTCTAACAGCCTGGTACTACGTTTATCTCGTAGTGTGACTGCCACCATTTACCGTCCCATACTATATGGATACACACGTGTCATCAACTCGTAATGGCTTTCACCGTTTCGGATGACCACGCTTGACAAGCAAGTTCAACTTTCCTTTGTTTCGTTTTACAACTTCAATTTTTCTTGTCAAACAAGCGGAATTGACCCATCGGCAATTTGTCCATTACCCCGATTCGAAATTTTTTTATTTAAGAAAAAATCATTAGTCATTACATTGACAAATTTTCAAACAAAATACAAAATAAAATTGATTTTAAGATTTGGAACAATAAGAATTTTTTTAATATTGGGGGTTATGATATTTATTTTATAATAATTAAAATTTTAAATTACATTTTATATTAAGAAAATAGATGGATGATTATACTTTTTATTCATACTTTAGTCAAGCTAGTTAAAATGCTTAGATGCCCTCAAAGGCAAACTTGTTTTCTCCATAAACCATTCAATTCCATTTTCTCTCCATAGTCACAATTATTTCGTTGTTGAAGTCTAGACATTCTTATCAATCCTAGCAAAGATGAGGAATTTGCACCAATGGTCCTCCAACTTACCAACTATTATCTCAATAGTCACTCATATTCAAATCGTATCTCATAACCTCTCTACATTGCAATTACTTATCTCAATACTTCCTAAAATCAATAGCCGGTTATTTAATGATGATTTTGGCACTGATGTGGTTTTAAAATGAAAGAGTGGGACATTAAGTCAATAGAGTTATAGTCCCAAGGTTCCAAGAATGACATCTTGGGAATGACATAGTTGTCTCTCTTTCTCTCTCTCTCTTCATTGTAATCCGTTTGTGAAGTTCAAAGATTCAAAACTTAGTAAAAAATCCCTCATTTTGGAACCCTAAAATCTAAGAAGAAGTTGTTTAATCAGAGGCAATTTAAAGGTATTGAATTGGGTAGAAGAGGAGTAGTGAAAGAGAAAAATAAGGAAATAATGTAATATAAAAAAGAAGAAATTATTAGAGAGTTTGGAATCAAGATAAAGGTTTGGAATCAAGGTAAAAGGAAGAGAAGTTTCGTATCTATATCAAAAGTAACCCAAGCATTTCTTTCTCTTGCTTTGTTAAACCTATTTAAAATAGTTTATATGTACTGTTGAAAAGTGAAAATTTTGTTTTGGCTTTAAAGTTTTGCAATCTTTCTTTGTGGCTTTAAAAAGTGGATTTTACCACATAATATTTACTTGTACAGAGATGTGGGCATGTGACAGAGACATGGAATCTTCTGATAGTGAGAATATTAATGGTACAAAGGCTTCAAAATGGGTTCCACCAGTATACTGTGGACCCAAATGTTGATTTCTTTTTATATGTCTTATTTTTATTCTTCCCACAATATAAAGTATTGCATATGAAGTATAATTGACAAAAAAAAATTGACCTAAGGTTTAGTTTTATTATTTGTTGAATATTAAATGATGAATGCAAATTATAATATAAAATGCTAGAGAATGACTTTGGTTTTATAATATAAAATGCTAGAGAATGACTTTAGTGTTTGGAAATGTATGTATGTTAAAAGAAGTGTTTGGTTTTATAATAATTTGTTGTAGTTAAAGTGTTTGGTTTTATATAATATAAGACATATTATATAGTTAATGTTAGGTAACTTATACACTACGGAGGGTTCAAATGTAATTTATATGTGTAGGTAAAACGCTAGAGAATGACTGACATTATTGTACACCATAGGAGTGAGATGGGGAAGTAAGCATATTTTAATGGGGAAGTAGCCACAATGTATGGGTGTCATTGGAATTAGATGTCTCTAGTTAGAATAGATGTGTTTGTACAGGCATTAGGAGTGGTAGGGGTTGTATGCTACAAATTTAAATTACTTGGCAAAGATTTTAATAAAGGACTAAGGAATTTATATAATGACCGCCATATTTTTGAGATATGTCTTTGTGGATTAGAAGTTAGAATAATTGATGTTTATGTACATCATTTGACAGTAGAAGATATTGGAAATATAATTCACACACCAAAAAAGTTCAACTATGATAATAGAGGAGATTGAGGAGAATTAGGTACCAAAAAGAGTTGTGTTACTGAATCTTCAAAAGGTGCTAAAAGAAAAAGGGTTGTGAATAGGCTAAGGGATATTAGAGGAAACAAAACTATTTGGGCATCAACTATTATACAATTAGGTTCTGGTTCAGAGCCTATTTGTGTTGTAGATAATGATGTTTGTACAAATGAGTTTAATGAGAATGCTTGTGAGGGTGAAAATGTTAGAAATATGGGAGTTACTAATAAAATGATAAGGGTGTAGATGGTAATAATGGTGAGAATGTAAATATACAAACTAGTGAGATTGGTGATAATTTAGAAGGGTGTGATAGAAATGTAAATGCCGATGAGATTGGTGATAATGCGGAAAGTGGTGATGTAAATGTTAATGCTATTGAGGTTAGTGATAGTTTGGGAGCTATTGATAACAATGGTGAGGATATAGATGGTAATAATGGTGAGAATGTAAATATACAAACTAGTGAGATTAGTGATAATTTAGAAGGGTGTGATGGAAATGTAAATGCCAATGAGCTCAGTGATGTAAATGTTAATGCTGTTGAGGTTGGTGATAGCTTGGGAACTAGTGCTAGAAATGTAAATACAGGCCAAGGTAGTGATAATGTGGATCCAAACATTTTTGTTGATGAAGATTATGACATCCTTGATGGTGATAAAGATCTTCAACAATCTATTAGGAATGATATGCAAGAAAAGACTACCGCTAAAGAATTTGTAACAAATAGGGCAGACAATGTGAGAAATAAAGGTGGTAGGCTAATAGGATCAGGGGAAAAATTTACTAGAGGTATGAATGATAATGATATAAGGGTCGAAGTGGGTGATGAAGAATCTGATCTTGCACCATCAAATGAGTTGATTTCATGTAGTGAGATAGATAGTAAGGGTTAAAAAAGAACAAAAGTGAGGTATCCTTATTTTAATGAACAAAAAGACATGGACGACCACATTTTGAAGTAGGAATGAAGTTTTCATCCAAGGAACAATTCAAAGAAGCTTGTAAACAATGGAGTTTAAAGAATAGGTGGCAAATAAAATTTCAAAAAAATGACAAAAAGAGGGTGAAAGCAATATGTTAAAAAAAATGTGGCTGGTATATATGAGCATCACTATTTGATTTAAAGAATAAAGTAGACAAGCTATTCTCTCTCAAATCCATGCAGATGTCTCACTTATGTCCAAAAGGTGTATACGAACTATCATTTAGGATATAAAAGGATGGCAAAAAAGTATATTGAATATTTCAAGGCTTCACCGGCATGGCAGCTAAATAGATTAATTTTTGATGTCCAGAATAATATGAGGTACACAATAAGCTCCATAATTGCTTGGAGGACTAAAAACTTGGCTTTAAGAATGATTCATGGTAATGGGATGATCAATATAGAATGTTGTATATAGAGAAGAATAGATGAGGACAAACCCTGGGACCACTGTCAAATTTAGATGGGAATGTGGAAAATGGAAGGGCATTTATGTGTGTTTAAAGGCATTGAATTATGCCTTCAAAGCTAGTTGCAGAAGGTTAATATATGTAGATAATTGTTTTCTAAAAAGCCTTTATAAAGGGGAATTACTCACAGCAGTCAGTATAAATGCAAATGACAACATATTTCTAATTACTTGTGCAGTTGTTGATACTGAAAGCATTACAACTTGGAAGTGGTTCCTGAAAAATTTAATTGAAGATCTGGAAATGCAAAATAGTCAAAACTAGGTCATTATGAGTGACAGAATGAACGTATAATTCTAACTTAATGCTAATTATCAATGTTATTAGAATCGAACCGGAGATCAGATCGGACAACCAACTGGATCATGTTTTCACTGGTAGAACCAAATTGAACCGAATTTTTTTTATTTTTTTAAATAAAATCATTTATAAAAAAATTAATAACATAATATGAGCAATATCATGTTAAATAATTGTATAAAAAGAATAAAATGAGTAAATAATTAGTATATATAAAAATAAATTAAAAATAATAATATAATAAAATTATTATAAAATTGAGGTATTGGAATTTATTTATATGATAAAATTTAGAAAAAAGTTCAATGAAAAAATTAATATGTTTCTACTCTATTTAATATAGTTTTTTATGATTTCCTAATTAAACAAATTTATTAAAATAGTTATACTTAAAATGATCTAATTATTGATCAATTAAAATATAAT